>JAKUBJ010000008.1:0-232900 GCA_030566855.1 Tortispora sangerardonensis | reverse complement strand
ATTGAAAATATATATAAAAGTTGTCTGTTGATAAGAGTACACTGGCGTGTCCTCTTATACTCGCGGCTACGGGTTACTATGGAACATTACTGTTCTGCTAGATTCCGCACAGTATGTGCGATCGGTAATCGTTCTCTTTGATCCTGTATTATTTTAAGCAATACTAACTAAAGTATCTTAATAATAACACACAATTCTATTCTCTAACGTAGATAAATAGACAGGGAATTATATAACACGATCCTTATATATGGGTTTATCACAGGAGTTACTTAAAGAATAAGACTACTGTAATATATCAATCAAATTGTAGAACAATATAAGAATATAGATATAAACGATAAAACAAAACTAGATAAATTTATAAAAGATAAGATATGGTTCAAGAACCATCAATACGGGTATTTATAGCAATCCTGTTAACACAGGGTAATAGCAAATTAGTCATGTACGAATTCCGCACATCAGGTAAAAATTACAAATTTCTACATCATCTTGCTTATCTTTTCTTCTTCCTTTTAACTGCATTCTTCTACAAAATAAAAGAAAATGGCCGAGAAACAGTATATTTCGCAAGGTAAAGTGGTTAACTCCATGCCACTTTCTAAGAAACTATACACTTTTGTAGGTCTTTATTTATCAACGCTAATATCAGTAAGTAGCATTTTTTCGAAAAAGCAACCTGTTTATGGTCCATTCACTAACATTTCAGTTAAACCCTCGCGAATCATCTAACAGATCGGTATTTGGATCCAACTCCAATGGTGGGTCAAGTGGAAGCAGATCAAACAACAATGGTGGAAGAATAGGAGGTATGGGAGATTTGGGATCCAATGACAAAGACGGCATGAATTTACAATGTGGTACTTGTGGTTAAAATGTATACAATAGAAATGACTGGATTATATCTATAAATAATGGGTTATATGTAAATATAGACAGTATGTAAATCCGTATAGTAGAATTTGCCCCCCTGTAAGTCAAGTTACCTTTAGACACACCACCACTAGCACTATCCACCTTATTGTTATTAACTGAACACGATAATTTCGTATGGTTTAAAGGATAATGAGAAGAAGAGGTCTTGCTAGTTTTGATCATTCAGAGCAAACTTCGCAACAATTTAATGACTTAAGTTTTAATTACAATCAAGTGCGATTCAAGGAGCTTGCAAACCAAATAGAGGTCTTCCAATCTGCATTACTTCATTTTGCAAAAGAACATAGAAATGAGATTCGTAGTAATCCTACTTTTAGAGCTAAATTTGTTTCAATGTGTCATGCCATTGGCGTTGATCCATTAACAACATCTGCTACAACTAACCAAGGTGGATCATTTTGGGCATCTCTACTGGGGAGAGATGTCAATGATTATTATTTTGAATTGTCAGTTAGAATTGTTGAAATATGCCGTAATTCTAGAGATCAGAATGGCGGTCTTATGCCGTTGGAAGAGATATTGAAAATATTAAAGAAGTCATCCATTCCCAATGCTTCAACTTCTATATCAGAACAAGACGTGATTGATTCCATACAAACATTAGCGCCATTAGGTGGAATTGATATATTAGAAGTTGGTAAGAAAAAGAAAAAGATGATAAGATCTGTACCATTGCAATTATCGAGTGACCAAGGTATTCTACTTGAAGCATGCCAGGCTTTGGGGTACGTTTCTCATACAATTATAAGAGATAACATGAGTTGGTCTAAAACAAGAATATCTTCAGTGCTAAATGATTTACTTTGTTCAGGTCTAGTTTGGATTGACTTGCAAGACAAAGAGCCAACATATTGGATTCCTGACCCTTTACTTCAAACAACTTCTACGGGTTAGAAAGTATGATGTTCGAAGCATACTAGTCCCTACGTGATATTTATGTAGTATCATGACATTCTTGCTTCGCTAGAAGTTTATTGAAGTGGTAGCCTTATAAGGCATGAATTCCTAGATTGTTAAAAAAATGGAAGTATGGAAGAGTATTTGTTGCCTATCCTATACACAATTATAACTTTAGCCACAGTTAGCATATTTAGTGATTCGTTTATACAGAATCGATTTCTACCATGGGTATGATCCAGAGATTACTTTGGAATAGTCTGTCAGCTAACGATCAATGCTTGTTTACCGGTCACAATGGTTAACGACCCTCTGGGTCTTGTCATATGGGGCTCTTTTGACCTTTTGTATCCCAGCTCCCGAAAATGAACTTCAAACATGATGACATTAATTCAGTATACCGATGCTTAAGTGTTATAAATAATCATAGCATACTTCACTGATTTGGATTTGCTAGTTTGACACCTCGTTCACATCCTAGTCTTTCATACATGTGAACAAGACTGTACAGTATATATTCCAGATAGTAAAGAATTACATATAGCAACTTTACATCCGTCTGTAGGAATATTCTCCCATAAGATCCCAGAGTATATGTAATAAAGCTAACAGCACGTTTGCATGCAAGCATAAGGTTTAACTAACTAAAGAAAGTTTGCTTGACAGCTGTCAAATGTAACTACCTCAACTCCTTTCGCAACTGTACCTTATTTGGGTAATTCTTGATTCTTCTGATACATTGGTTGTCGGAATAAAATTTTTTGGCATTAGTTAAATATATTTCTTCATAATATCCCACGCGAGTTAATAGTAATTTAAAGTAAAAATGCGTCGGTTAGAGAGTATGCTTCACTTTCGATTGATTTTGCCAAATTTAACTAACACTTATCCATACTAAATCAAATCACACTGAAATTCTGGCTACTTTTCATGAATATCATTTATTATAATTGAGTGAGTTTTTATGCTGGAAGTGCACGGATTGATAGCGTCAGCTCAGAAATGATCTGACTCTTTACCGGCATCTCGAGCTAGCGATATCCATTAGTTTTATATGAAATATGGGGATATACTGCCCCAGTTGATTATCTATATAACTGTGAAGTTATAGATGCTCATTATAAATTTTAATAGAAATATGTAACAATCTCTGAAAATCCAGAAGAATAAAACCCTAATCCACCAAATAATTATTAATTTTTGCAAATTCACCAAGGGGTATGTCAGGCATTTTGACAATTTTAGCCAAATAAACAACCTTGAGTGATAATTTGGGACAAAGTAAATTTTGTCTTGAAATTTATGAATTTGAATTTATTTTTTGCGTAAATCCTTGGTTGTAAAGTTATATAGATTCTGAACAATATTGTTTATTTCTGCACCATTACCTTCCTAAAATAGTTAAGCGAATAATACCGCTTGTACCTATAACGGTATTTCAGGCACACAAAGTTTGCTTAGTTTTAGGTTTGTGAGATCTATTACTTCTTTGATTATATTGTTATGACTGTATTTACAATATTTGCATAGTTAAAAATAAATATATAAAGTACAACAGTATACTATTCCGTTTAAAAATTTATTGAAATTCTTAATCAAAATGCCCCAAAAATGAACACGGAGGATACGAATATGTTTGTGCCGTTTGTATCATTGCGTGTAGTACAGGATAACAATAAAACCAACACTGCATTGTATATAGTGCGGTTACAACGAATAAGATAGTCAGTCGATGGCGATATACTTATTACAGTAGGAAATAGAATTTGACTGCTGTACTATGTTACGAATAATTCTAACGATTCTGCATAACGCTATTAAAGACTATTGCAACGATTAGGTTTTTGCAACAGTCAAGATGTCGAGAAGCCTGGATTGAGGATGTATATCCAATACTCGGCAATGCATCCAGGAAATATACCTCTTAGTTATTATTCTTCCATTCTAGCTTACCGGTTATTTGGTGGGTATCCTCCCTTATCACCTTTTATTACTAGATATACGACATATTTTATACACTTCCACTGCTACCCCCAATTTAGCCGTAACATACTAATTTTGATCTCCATGTAACTATCTATTACGCAATTCTTACAACACACCGTTAAAAACGGAATATAGCAACATATAACCGTCAAGGGTAGTTCATATGTATCTCATAAATAAATAGTCACATAAAGGTATTGACACTGTTGAATCGACTGTCGGTTTAAAAATCTGTTCTAAACCAAGATCTAATGGTGTACAGACCACAAATTAACCGTTTACTAGATTAAGGCACATAGATAATAGTTCAGCCGCTTCACCTGGATTAGTACTCTCAATCAGGAACAAGGTACGAAGAGCATAAGAACCAGGTTTTATTGTAAAGGGTAGGTAGTATATGGTCCCATTGCGCCCTAATGGGAATGCACTTCCTTCTAAAGGATTGTATGCTAATGGATCGCCACATTGAAATGCTGACCCTCCAATTGCAAACCAACCTCTATAAAACGAAGTTGATACAAGAGAATTTGCTCCACATCTCAGATAGAATGAATTGCAGTCTCTATCAAGATTTTGGTACCAGATGATTTCCACCAAAATATATCTTGTTGTAGCTGGAGCCATCATTCCTTGAAATCTTAAAAGCAGACCGTCTGCGTCCAAAATAAGACTTGGAAGTTCAAACTGTGGTGTTTCCATCAGATTCAAATATTGCTTGTTTAGTAAGTATAAATCATCAACATCGGAATACAGATCAGCAGGCACCTCATATATAGCACTGCCTACGTGTGACCTTCCTTGAGTACATGTGAGTGGGCTTTCGGATGGTAATACAGTAATAAATTCAGTAGAAGAGGAAGAAGAAGATAGAGATGAAGATGAAGAGAAAGAAGATATGGAGGATGAAGAAGATAAAGAAGATGAAGAAAATGAGGAAGAAGAAGATGAAGAAGATGAGGAGGAAGAATATGGAGACGATGATGAAGAAGAAGATGATAAAGATGGAGATGGAGATAAAGAAGATGAAGAAGATAAAGAAGATGAAGAAGATGGAGATGAAGAAGATGAAGAAGATGAGGAGGAAGAATATGGAGACGATGAAGAAGAAGATGATAAAGATGGAGATGGAGATGAAGAAGATGAAGAAGAAGACACGGAAGATGAGGAAGATGGAGATGAAGAAGATGATAAGGAAAATAATAAAGATGAGGAAGATGGAGATGAAGAAGATGAAGATGAAGAGGATGATGATGAAAATGATGAAAATGAAGAAGAGGAAAAAGAGGAAAAAGAGGAAGATAGAGATGGATATGATGATGATGATGATATAGAAGAAGAAGAATATAAAGAAGATAGAGATAGAGATGGTGATGACGATGACAAAATCAATGAAGAAGAAGACGAAGTATCAAAACTTGACAAGGAAGATGTAGAAAATGAAGACGACAACTCTGGAGTCGAAGTAAGGCTACTGGAAGTGGGTTCAAAGCTTGAAGACGATAAAGATGACATAGAGTTTGTCGTACTAGGAACAACTGAAGAAGATACAGGTGGATCAATATTCCCATCAGAAACCAGCTCAGCTTGAACACAACTTCTACCAGAGAACGATTCAAAAAATACCTGAGATCCAACATCGGTTACACATATATATAATTCCTCAGTATTATCAATGATGAGAGTACCATCTGAAAAGTAAGCACTTTGCGGACTATCTACATCAACAAATGCATTTCCAGAACGCCCAACATACTGGTACGCTATTTCTTGACGCTTTCGATTTTGTAAGGGAATATAGGCAAGAGCATTGTCAGGATTGTAGAATGTGGTACCGGGACCACTAGTCACAACTCCAACACCATTAACCATAAGAATATTCTGACCAGCATATGGACCAGCATTTTCAACCGAAATACTAAATCCTTGAGTACTTGTAGGAGTTGGAGAAGTAGAAGATGTTAATGTGGACGAGATATAGGGAGGATCTGAGGAAGCTGATGTTTGAGAGTAATCAGAAGTCACAGATGTATTAGAAAATACAAAACTAGTAGTGTCCGTGTTTGTTGGCAGAACAGATGTAGAACCGGGCCTTGTAGTTGTAGGCGCCGTGACGGGAGGCTCAGTGGTAGGCCTTAATGTTGGAAGGGTAGTAGGATCAAATGAAGTATCAGTTGGAAGTACTGTAGGGTAGATTGTTGGATGGAGCGTCGGCTGAAGAGTTGGTCCATCTGTAGGATCAATAGGAAAGTAATCCGTGGTGGTAGAAATTATTACTGGTACTTCTATAGTTATACCGAGCTCAATATTTATAGAATATTGAATCGACAACTCTTGGTAGACATTCCACACATACACGCAGTTATTAGAGGTAGTTAAAGCCGGTGCAGGGGTATACGTGATCGTAGCTGGCTTACACCTGTAGCAATATTCTTGCGATACAAGGCCATATGTTGGAACGCAGTTGGAGTAATAAGTAGTAGTGACGGGATATACAGCAGAAGTAAACGCCTGCTCATATACAGTAGTAGTAGTAACTGGAGGGTTACAAAGAAAGACCTGCTTTATAGTCTCAGTCAGAACCTTAGTGGCAGTGACAGTGGAAACAGAACAAATAGCCATGCTGTATAAAATAAATTAGTAAAGAAAACCATGAAAAAGAGTATCTATATTCATAACGTAATATATACATATATACGTTGAAGGGATGTAACCCTCAGATGTGTGTGCTTGTGAACGCTTTGCCATATGCAGATAAGCATTTCATATAACTTGCTTAAATCAAATAAACGTCTTATTTTAATGATATAAGTTCAGTTTTTATGAGACATTGCCATTGTAACAGTCAGAACGTCAAATGGATTTCATTATGGGATTGCTTGTGTAGTATCTTTCATTAATCCAAAAAAAAAGTTGGGAAATGATGGATGTGAATGGTCAAAAAGAGAAAGTTAGATAAATGCTACTATTTCTATAACCCTACCAGATGAATTCAAGATTAAGAAGAAATCTTATTATGAACGTTCTACTGATTAATTGATTCAGTACAACTCTCCAAGATTTTTACAGACCTGTAAAACCGATTTATTGGCCATTAAGAGCCTTTAATCTAATACCAACCGCTCTTCCATGTGCATCAAGTCCTTCGACGTTAGCCAATGCCATAACTGCAGGTCCTATATTCTTTAATCCTTCTTCTGTGAGTTCCTGTGATGTAATATGCTTTAAATATGTACCTGTATTAACACCAGAATACATTCTTGCGTAACCATAAGTAGGCAATGTATGGTTTGTGCCTGAAGAGTAATCGCCACATGATTCAGGAGACCATGCTCCAACAAATACTGAACCTGCATTCTGTACCAATGGAAGTGTCTTATTAGCTTCTGCAATATGAAGAATTAAATGTTCAGGTGCGTACCTATTAGAGATATCAAAAGCTTCTTCAACCGTATCAACTGTAACAGTAATCGAATGAGCTAGTGATCCTCTAACAATCTCAACTCTTGGAAGTGCAAGAGCTTGTTTCTTAATCTCTGCATCAATTGCAGATAACTCTTCTTCAGTTAATGAAATTGCTAAAAGTATCACTTGTGAATCAACACCATGTTCTGCTTGAGATAATAAATCAGATGCAACAAAAGCAGGGTTGGCTGTGTTATCAGCAATAACAAGTACTTCAGATGGCCCAGCAGGCATATCTATAGCAACTGAAGCTGCGTTGTCATTGGATACAAGCATCTTAGCTGCAGTAACAAACTGATTTCCAGGTCCAAAAATCTTGTTAACCTTAGGAACTGATTCTGTACCATAGGCCATAGCTGCAACTGCTTGCGCACCTCCAGCAAGTACAATACATTTGGCTCCAACTTTATGTGCAACATATACAACTTCAGGTGTAATACTTCCATCTTTTCTAGGAGGAGAAGCTAACACAATTTCTTTACAACCAGCAACAAGTGCAGGAACACCCAACATAAGTGCAGTTGACGGAAGAACAGCAGTACCTCCAGGAATATATAAGCCAACTGATTCAATTGCTCTAGCAAATCTCGAACAAACAACACCAGGAGCAGTTTCGACACTTAGTGTTGACTCAGGTAATTGAGCAGCATGGAATTTGCGTACATTTTCAATAGATAAATCAATTGCTTTTTTAACTTCAGGTGTAAGTACCATCAACTCATCAGCAAAAGGTGCAGAAAGGATAGGTGTAGTGAGTTCAACTTTATCAAACTTTGCAGTGCATTCCAATAAAGCTTTATCACCACCTTCTTTTACAGACTCTACAATTGGTGTCACAAGCTTCAAAATATCAGCAGACTTTTGAGCAGGTCTTTGAAGAAGAAGGTCAAGATTTTTGACTGATGAAGGATAACGTTTCATTGTGAGATCTTCATCTATAGTTGTTGTTGGTTCAGGTGCAGACTGTGCAGGTGGTGTAGACTTTGATTCTACTGCAGCAGCGTACTTTGCCTTAGCATCACCCTTGCGCCTTGAAACCTTTAAAGCCTTTAAGTCTAGATTTCTTTCAATATCTGCTAATGAAACACCATCTTTTACAGTACGTGCCAAAGCAAAATATAATAAATCAGCAGCTTCCCAAGAGATCTCCTTTTTAGAAGTAGCATCGACCAATTCTTCGGCTTCTTCTAATATTTTTGCACTAAGAAGCTTTTGATCTGTAAAAAGACGTTTGGTGTATGAACCTTCAGGTGCATGTTGTATTCTATCATTGAGAGTGCGTTCCAAACCAGCAAGGCCTTTGAATGAATCAGGGCCAAAACATGTTGGGGTATTAAGGTGACAAAATCCTGTACCGTTTTGTATGACTTTAAAATAAAGACAGTCGGAATCACAATCTATACCGAGAGCTATCAAATCTTGAGTAGCACCGGATGTAGCACCTTTGTACCAAAGTCCTCTCTTTCTTGATTGATAAACACCAGTACCGGATTCTACTGCAGCAGCGACCGATTCAAAAGATGAGTAAACTAGACCTAAAGCACGCTGTTGGCTATCTACTACTAATGTAGCAAAGAGTCCATCAGATCTATCAGATCTGGAGTTTACCATATATAGTTTAGCAAAAGAGTCAGATGATAAGAGGTCGCTAGATATAGCGGCTACAACTCCAGACTTGGCAACAAGTATAGCATGATCAACAGTATCTGATAGCACAGCTGTAGATAGGGAAGATGAGACAGTGACATTTTTTGCATAATATGTACCTACAGTGTTATCAGATACTTCATCATAGGCCCATAAACGCTCCTTAGGTATGCCTTGAGACACCAATACGGCAGCAAATTCAGCCTTCACTATCAAGACTTGCGTACCATTATTAAGCAATTCAACAGCAGTATCAATAGAATTTTCGAGATACTTTACGAATATATCTAGCTTACCAAAATTAGCAGATAGATACTCGAATATTGAGTCACCGTAAGGTACCAATACCCTGCCAGCAAATAAGGCATATTTAGGCGTATTGAAGCCAATATTTGATTCAATTAAAAGATGAGGAATCATTGCTCTTTTCGAATTGAAAGCAAGAGTAAATATAGTGAGATAGTATGAAGTACTTCAGATAAAGAAAAAAAAGCACGAAATTTATGACTGTTTAATTTACCCGGCTCATATAATCAATAAATTCGATTGAAGAAGTTCACCAACTTAACTATCGCTTCAACAAACACAGTAAGTGATATCTATAATGTCAGACCAAGAAGAGACTTCACTTCAACCAAAAGATGCAAGATTATTGCACTTAATATTTGCTTCATTAGGCGTATCAGAATATGAAGATAAAGTACCAGTGCAATTGCTTGATTTTGCGTATAGACATAGTTATTCAGTTCTACAAGATGCATTGATGTATTCGGATCATTCAAAAAATGGAGGTACATTATCTACCGAAGATATAAGATTAGCTATCGCAGCTAGAACAAATTATCAGTTCCGCCCGGCACCACCAAAGGAAGTTCTTCTTGAACTTGCACAAGAGAAGAATTCTAAACCATTACCAATAGTGCAACAGGGGTATGGTTTGAGATTACCACCAGAGAGGTATTGTTTAACAGGTAGAGAATGGGATATGGAGACAGATGATGAGGGTAAGAAGAATTAAGGAGGTATGAAATGCTAAGGTATATCCAATACGCTATGGCATGTAAGAATGACGTAGCCAAGACGAAAAAGGGGACGATGTAATATTAATTAAGATATATATTTGCAGAAAACTCATAGAACAGATAAATACAGTAATTTCACTCTATATTGTAAAAGAAATCAGTTCACCTGCCACCGCGTTTATTAGAAATCATATATATTTTTAGTTATTGAGATTCCTTCAATTTTCTCATTTTCTCATTTAGGTATTCAGCTCTAATCTCGTCAGTGATTTCCTGCGTTAAATATGGCTCCATACATTCCCGAAACTTCTTATACAAGTCTCTACAAGCCCATGTAGTTGAGATACTACGACCCTTTGCACATTCTGTGAAAGCTTTTAAAGGTTCTTGACATTGTGCTCTTGCTCTCTTACTACGTTCATTCAGTATATATTCTTGTTCACTTGGTGACAATATCCAAGCAGGCACTTTACCCATATTTAATAAATAGTAAAAATAACCGTTGCTGAAAGTTATGTGGTGAAAACTATGGTGGTTGGTTTAGTTTAAGTAAGAAGTGGTGCAATAATTAGTGTGGCAGGTCAAAATTGTTACTATGAAAAAAAACTGTAAATATATATACAAATATTAATTATTGATTTCAGATTCGAGTTCAGTTATTCTTTGATTGGCTGCATCCAATTCTGACTTTAAGGCCTTAATGTATTCAATAGCATTTTCAACAGTTATAGCCTTGGATGCTGCACCGCTTACTTTCTTTACAGGCAAAATAGAACTCAATTCCTGTAATGCTGCGTTGATTCTATTCCTTCTCCCTTGTTCTGCTAGCTTATGACTTGCACGTTTGGCATTCAAATCAGCACTCAAATGGTCAGGATACTGTAATCCTAATGCTGAATGTTTACCATCTATTATGTTCTGATAATTAGATCGACATTCTAATAGTTGTTGAATTTGATCTGTACTCATAGTAGGTCCAATATTTGGACGTAAAGGAACTTTAACAGAACTGACCCCAGGTGTCTGAGCAGGATTAGATGGTCCTAATACAGGCGTATTTGAAGCAGAATTTTTTGCTGATGTATTTGCTGCTGAATTTGGATCTTTGGCAGCAATTCTAGGAGATATAGAAATAGAAGAGCTTCTAGAATCATTAACAAAGTCGTCACCATCTATCTTTATATTAGATAAAGAATCTCTAGATCTATATAACTCACGCTGTTGTCTTGGATTAAGTGAAGGGCTTTTAGAAGTTTGTTTTTTCGATAATATAGTCGAAGAAGAGTCGCAACTTGAAAACATTTCTGATTCCTCATTCGATTGCATCTGCATTAACATTGATGGAGTAATAGGCTCAATTGATGATTGTGAGATCATACTCTGCCCATTATTCGGAACAGAAGAAGGAATATCACCAAGTACACTCATTGGTAAATTTTCAGGACTTATAGAATCAGAATCAGTTGATGGTGATATATTTGATTGAATTAAAGGCGACTTATGAGGCAAGTTTACACGTCCATTCTTCCGTATAGATGGACTATTTTGTGCAAGTAATCTAGGAGACTGTGCCTTCGAAATGCGGCCTTGTGAAAATCTTTGGGGTCTAGAGGCATTTCCAGAAGAGCCAGCTTGCAGAGAATTATTTCTAGATTGAGGCCGCGATTTACTCACGTCAAATGTTTCTATCAGTGGAGATCCTTCTAAATAAGTGAAGTGTGATGAAGTTTCAGTGGATGTTTGATCTAATCCAAACACAGATCCAGGGAGAGGTTGCAAAAGAGGTGTAGGGGTCATATTGAGTGTATCTTGAGGATTCACAGCTGGAGAAATGAGCGGTGTAATCAAATCATCACCAACCTGTAGGTCATAAGATACAGAATC
This sequence comes from Tortispora sangerardonensis, assembly GCA_030566855.1. NCBI lineage: Eukaryota > Fungi > Ascomycota > Trigonopsidomycetes > Trigonopsidales > Trigonopsidaceae > Tortispora > Tortispora sangerardonensis. Next base: position 221,063 of record JAKUBJ010000008.1, on the reverse strand, counting down.
AGTAGTAGAATTGTTTCTCATTGCTGAAAGTTCAAGAGAATTAGGTGTAGGAGGAACCATAGTGGGTATTGTCACATTGTGTGCCATATACTCTGACCCACTTGTAAAAGGTTGAAATTTCTGCTGCATTGTAAAATCATTATCAAGCCGTAAAGAATCAGCAAAAAGGTTATTATCGAAGGAACTATTAAACTCTTCATTCAATGAGTTTAAGTCGAATTGACCAGGAAAATGGTGATTTTCGTCCATAAAATCATGATCATCGTTACTATGATTTTGAAAACGAAGTCTTCCAGGTGTATTAGGAGAGGCATCAGAAGTGTCCATTATAACTCTGAAAAACAAGGATTAGCTAGGTAACTGAAAGATAGGCGAAAAAAAGAGGTCAAAAAAGCTGCTAGCTTTTGTAAAAGTGAGATAGTGAAAACAGGTCGATTTCAGCAATAAATCAAGCAAAAGTAGACAAAAAAGATAAATTAAAATATAGATATTTTCAAAATACTGAAAAATAGTAAGCAGAACAAAAGAAAAAAGGAGAAAAAAGGTATTTGTAAGTAAGCAGACGGATAAGTTTGGTGTACAAAGAGAAACAGATCGGGAATAGATTCTCAATAGAAAATCACATTTTACCCTACCAGTTCAAAAAAAAATTACGGGTAAAGGGCTTATTTTGAATTGAGAAAGTTTAAAAAAAATCAAAATGATTTGATTCGTTATATCCTAGAAATAACGTTGTTAATAATTAAGAATACTCTAATCAAAAGAGCGATTCATCAAAGATAGCGGTAATTTCTACAATCCTGGAATAAAAGGATCTTTAAGATGAGATGATGCACTAAAAGCGATTTGCAACGGTGTGAATCAAAACGGAGTCACTCGCTTTTTTCAACCTCGGGCAAGCCCGTCAGTGAAGTAGGCGGCAATATCGTTTAGTAGAGTCAAAACAAAGAAAAAACGAATAGATAGACGTAGCGGCAGAGCAAACGAAATATTCAACAAGAACGTGGGGCTCAAGATCGGTCGTTTTAAGCTGCAATTATGTGACATGTAAAGTGAATTACTCTTCCTTTTGGTCAATCTTAAGTACAATTTCATCCGCTAAATTAGATGAACGTCCAGAAGTGGTTGTTGACGATTGTGTGTCATCATCGACTTTACTGACTGTAGGTGAATGAGTATCACCCACTGAAGTTGCAGCGACTTTAGCCTTAAGCAGTTCAAGTTCTTTACGAAACCTGTTGCCAAAGACATCGATATAATAAGTAGCACCATTTCGAACAGCAATGAAGAATATACACATTAGAAATGTACGAGACAAGTACTTGAATCGATACCATAATGGCGAAGGGATCATTGTCAACATTTGGTAGCTAAATTGAGCCAGCATGAACCCAAATACTTGAAGAGAATCCGGTAGACGTCTAATTAATTTTCCAATAAAGGAATTGTAGTAGTACTTTCTTAGATGTTCAAAAGAAGTAATTCTACCAGCCTGGATCTTTTCACGTCTCTTAACGTAAATGAAATAATAATACAAACTCTGCCAGACGATATAAGCAACAGATGCCCAAAATACGCCATCGAGAAACTTAAATTTATCCATAATAACTGCTGAAGGAAACCGCTCTGCCTTATATTCAGGTGATAACTCATGAAGAATTGTATGTATAACAACAGGGGGCATTATATGAATTAAAGTTGATGTACTTTTATCTATTGAATGTAACACGAGTGAATTCCTCCAAGTGAGTACAGCCCAAGATAATGTACCGAATGAAAGAGCGTATAATGAAACAAACAATCTTCTTGAATCGGGCATAATCCAAATATAGAGCAACATCATAAAATTTACATAATAGCATAGATCAACAAGATAGTATTGCCACATTCTCTTCTTGTATGAATATATTCTGATTGGCATAAGTAATACCAATTCAATGGTATATAAAATATGCATAAATTCAGGACGACTTCCTATTACATAACCAGTAATAAATACAAGGAACAAGAACAAAACAAAAGAGAACTTTTCAGTATTTGTAGCCCAAGTTGAGTTCTCCATTCTTGCTTCGATTGATTTCAAACCTTGAATCATTCTTCGTTTTAATCGTTCAGCATCATTTTCATTTGGTGACAATTTCTTACTTTGACGCTTTGCATAATTTTTTAATTCTGAACCAGTTTTCTTTAACTTTTCAGGCACATAAATAGCTAAAGTATCTATGAAATCAGCAGGTGAAAGACGATCAAATGTTAATAAACTATCATCTTCAAGCCAGGACCTCAAAGTTGGAGAAGAGGTGACGCTGACTGGCTCAGAAGCGTCACCATTCTGGTTATCAATGTCCATTTGAATGAACGGCGTATTTGATATTGAAAGTGATACTTTTCAAAACAGGATCACTGATACCTGTATATGGGAATAGGGTAAAAAATCGAAAATTTCTCAATACTTGTGATCAATTTGAAAACCACAATATTTGACATTCAATTAAGGATACCTTTAATGAAAAAAAAAAGAATATAATGAAGTGCCAATAAGATAAGTTGAAAGGAGGCAAATATTAGGTCAAATAGTCGGCCAAATAATCGGTCAAATAGTAGATCAAGATACTACAAGAATATGAGGTATAATTGTTACCTTTAACAGATATTAGATATTCATCTGTTTCTGTATGATATTTAAACGAAACATGTTACAGATCTTCCTTCACAAATAGTATAAGAATAAAAATAAAATTGTAATAGAAATTGCCCCAAAAAGGGTGACATTTGGTTCCTTTTATATCATGAAATCACATCTTGCCTAAGAACGTGATAACCTATCACCTACGTTCGCTAAACTTTATTTCTTGATATAGTATTCCTGATTTATCAGCTACATACTTTAAACTTTATCGATTAACCTTCAATCTATTCATTTTGCTCCGATATTTACTCTTTACTGTTCTATTGCAATTACACTGCTAGTTTTTCTTCTTACTTCTTCGTCGAACAAGAGATTTCACCCTTTTTCATTGTTTATGAAATTCGATTAAACTAAACCTACCAAGCTTACTGTTTTTTTCTTATCTCTAAATCGATTTACCTCATTTTGTTGTTATTTTTGTATCCTTGATCGACAATCATAAGTAACTATGTCTGAAACTTCGAAAATCGATAATAATGACCAACATAATGAACCTGTAGTCGGAAGAACCGCTGATGGAACAACTTTCAATGTACCTACTACAACTGACATGTTGTCTTCATTATTCGACCCAAGAGTAAAACATACTATAACCGACTGGATTGTACTGCTTGTATTAGGTATAGAAGTCTTTATATTCTTTGCTGTGCCTGATCCTTTTCGACAATACATACTCTTGTCATTATTTGTCTTTTGGAGAATCTCATACAATGTAGGATTGGGTTATCTTTTAACTGTTCAGTCGAAAAATGCCCAACTTGTGAAATGGGCAAAACAATATGGTTTATTCGATGATAAATCTACTATTCATAAAATCGTAAAGAGAGAACTTACTGCTAAAATGCCTGCTGATTATAATTTCGATCAAATGCCCGATGAATTTAATACTTGGCTAGTTTTCAGAAACTTGGTAGACCTCATATTGACTTCTGATTTCACTACATATATGCTTTTTGCTCTAACCTGTTATACAAGACCAAAAGAACCTGTGTACATAACAATTGTTAGGTATATATTTAGTATTGGTCTTTATGTCTTCAATTTGTGGGTAAAAATTGATGCTCATAGAGTGGTAAAGGACTATGCATGGTATTGGGGTGATTTCTTCTTTCTAGAAGATGTCAATCTAACTTTCGACGGTGTATTCGAAATGGCTCCTCATCCAATGTATTCTGTAGGTTATGCTGGATATTATGGCTCAGCTTTACTTGCTGCATCATATAAGCTTCTCTTCGTATCATTGATTGCTCATGCTGCCCAATTCTGTTTCTTGATATTCGCTGAAAACCCACACATAGAGAAGACCTACAATCCTGCTCCTCCTCATAAACGTTCATACACTCCTGTTGTTAATGAAATCACCGATACTGATCCAGATTCGAAAATACTTCGTTCAGACTCTGTCACTTCCGTTGAGAAATCTTTCTCAAAGCAAGCTTGGGATCAAGAATATACTCCTTCTGATGATGGAATGGTGGTATTCTTCAACTTCCGTTTATCAAGATTAACTGATGTACTTACTGTATTGATATCAGCATATTCTTTACTTATCTTTTTTCTGCCAAACACTCCGGCTTATAATTTCATCGCTTTCACTTTGGCTTTCTCTTGGAGACTCTTTTATGTTCTCGGTTTAAGTATTATACTGAGAAAGCAATCTGATAACCAAACATGGACTAAATTCTTTGTTAAACACGGTCGTACACCTGGTCAAGCATATGAGGAATGGAGATCTCTTTATAATCTCGTCACTGTAGCTGCTTATACGAGTTTCTTTGTACTAGTTTTAAGAAACATTGATTGGCCTCTTCAACGTGAATATGCTTTTAGATATGTTATCGGTTCAATGCTTGCTGCTTTGCAACTTTGGGTAAGTACTTCCATATATGAAACGCTAGGTGAATTCGGTTGGTTTTTCGGAGATTTTTTCTTACCTTCTCGTTCTAAACTCACCTATTCCGGTATATATAGATACTTCAATAATCCTGAACGTTTAGTAGGTGTTGCAGGTGTTTGGGGATGTGTAGTAATTTCAAACTCTAGAGATGTTTTCCTTGTTGCTGCATTACATACTCTTGGTGGTATTGCTTTCTTGAAATTAGTCGAAATTAGGCATATGAGAAAGCTCTATGGCAAACAGATCAGAAAGGATGCAGGTATTGTCAAGACCTTGAAAAGAGCTGCTCGTTTACCAAACCCTGTCGAAAAGAAAGTCAAAGATATTCAAGGGTCTATTGACAAAGTACTAGGCGAAACTGCTTTGGTAGTTGAAGACTTCATCTCTGGCGCAGGTCCAAAATTTGAGGACAATGTACATAATCTGAAATCTAAGACCAAGATCTTGCTCAGTAAATATCCTGCCCGTCTTATTATTACTAGAGTTGCTGATGACCTTCATGATATTGATATTAGCGCATATGGCTTAGAAATTGAATCTGAAAACAAAAGGATCAATGAAGATACTGGTGCAACTGAAATCGAACTCGCTGATGCTATTAAAGTGAAATGGACTAGTGCTCCAAATAGATCTAGCAAGGACTGGATTGGTTTGTATAGAGTTGGAGCAAATGATTCCAACGAAACGACAAATATAGTATCCAAAGGTAGGTGGAGTGCCATCTCAGAAGATGGATTTTCGGACCATACAGCTGGAATTATTAGTTCCAACGCAGAAAATGGTGAAGTAATTTTCAAAGGAGATGCTTTATTCTGGGAAACAGGTTTGTTTGAATTCAGATATCATCATGACGGTAAACATAATGTCATGGCTATTTCTGAACCATTCTATATCAGAGCTGAAAAGTTAGATGACGAGGAAGAACCAGAAATCATTGAATCTACACTCTACCCGTTAATAAAGAAATGCTTTGAACGTACTGGTACTGTTGAAGCAAAGGGTGTCAAAGCAACTGGTGGAGTAAGTATACCACCACGAAATTTAGATGACGACCTTTGGGATGAAAATCTAGATGAAGAGACTATAGTCAAGAGGCTTTGCTATAGTATTAAAGAAATGTACGGAGTTGAATTTGCTACTCAAGTTGTCGGCAAAGAGCAAAGCGCTAGAAGTCTTGCTTTAAGACTAGCAAAAGCCAAATATGCGTTAATGACTTTCACAAAAGGTACTTCTAGCGATGAAACAGAAGTTAAAAATTAAACTATAAATAATATGTTCTTCTATTATAACATTAATTCTTCCTTAAAACTGAATTGACCAGTCTTCGCGTAGCAACTGCCGCTTCTAAAGCTTTATCTGATAACATAACTTGTGCCTTTTCTGAATCTTCTGGTAACGAACTGGGTATAGAAGTGAAAATGTAACCTGTCAAATCATCCAATGATGCCATATGACATGTAACTAATTCATGTACAGGTTCATCTATATATGTAGAATTATCAATCAAAACTGAGCTTAAATCAGATTTTACTGAAGCAGCTGCACCACATACAATATCGAGTACTTCTAAACCGGAATTGACAACAGCAACACTTGTAGCAGTAATAGCAGCCGCAACAACTGCTCCTGGAAGATTCATTGCAACTGGTGCTTGCAATCCACTAGACATGACAGTGATAGATATAGGAATTATAGTTTTAGCATACCGTTCTAAACGAATACTTGATGATATAGCAGTCGTAATGAAATCACTTAACTGTAAAGCATCTGCGTTTGTAGGTCCTGGAACCCTTATCACGTCATTGTTATCTTGGGAGATTGTAGAATAAGGTGTCAAGCTGACAATTGTATCAAGTACAGCAGCCGATGCACATAAAGAATACGACGATTTAGGTGGTGGTTTAGGCTCAGAAACTGTTACCATTACTTTGACATCACCATTCAATTCGATATAACATGATCCAGCACTCTTTTGATCAACTCCTATTTGAATTAACCATCCTTTCTTATTTGATTCATATTTTAATCTTTTATTATATGTTAAAGGTAAAGCATCCGAAGGAGCCAAGACCCTTCTACGATCAGCTAAACTCATTATGTTTGGAGTATATGGAAAATGTAAAGCTTATGTTGGCTGTAAGTGTACCGCAAAAAAAATACTTTCCGGGTAACTTTACGCTTAAAAATTTACTTTATTTTACAAAAACCGTTCACCCATGTATAGTTTGCAACACTTTCCTAATTTGGATATTAATAAATTCTCCTAGTTATTAATTAGCCCATTAACACCAATGTCTTTAAATGTTAGGAGATAACTTATCATAGACAACAAGTTCATGTATCTATATACGTTAGTAATGAAACTGTAATTAGTTTAAACAATAACAAAACACTACTTACCGATTGGACAGAGCCCGTCATAAACTCTCGGGCTTCTAATGCAAACCATATCTTAACCATCGAAAATATATCCGATGAATCTTTGTTAGTAATTGCTTGGCCACTTGCACCAAGTTGGCGCAATATAGGCAGAGCACTATAATTGAGTTAGTAACCAGATAATGTGAAAACAAGATTGAACATTTCAAAATATTCTACCAACCTTTTTATTAAATCCATATCAGGATCAAGTTCTCTACCAATTCCTTCAAGAAGAAATACAGATATCACAACATTAACAAAATCGGCTTCTAGGCGAACATGATGTTGTCTAACCATTGATAACGCTTCACTTAACAAGTCACCAATTTGAAATTTTCCAAGTTTGAAAGTCTGACCACGTATGTTATTTACCAGATGTTCCATTCTTAAAGCAAAAAGTTCTGTATTTATGGCTGTATCAGGTGTTCGACTTCTTTCAATCATAAGTCTGCCAACTTCATATCCATCAAAATTAGCAATTGCTTTAAAGAGGTCTATAAAATTTCGCCTATTGACTTCATTAAGCTCAGAGACTAAACCTGTATCCAAAAAGCAAAGTCTAGGTGTATAACCTTCATTATGTAATCTATCTAATTCTGCTGCCCATTCTTCGGGCTTATCAGCTAAAGATTTTAGATGTCTTGTAACTTTTAACATTTCTTCCTCTTCATGACCAGATAAGTCAGTAGTAGTGAAGGATTTCATTCTGCTTTCGCTTGGTTTATAGATTTGAATCAGCATATTTCCAGGATGTAAATCAGCATGTACAAAGTTGTCTAATAGAAGCATTCTAAAGAAAGAGTTTAAGCCTAAATCAGCAATCTTTCGTTCAATAGGATGTCCTTTTGTAGACTTAGCAGTAAGGAAATAGTTCAAGGGGATACCTTCACAATACTCTTCTAAAAGAACCCGCTGCGAAGAATAAAGCAAGTAAGGACGAGGAAACATTATGCCTTCTCTTGTGGAGAATAGATCTATAAACCTTTGTAGATTAGCACCTTCAACTCTAAGGTCTAATTGTAATCTCATCATATAGCCAAAGTTTTCTACTTCATCAGGTAAAGACAACCATCTAATACCTGGAATTATGTTAGCTATAGAAGCTAATATTTTCATAATACTTAAATCTCTTTCAATCATACTTCTAGCTCTAGGATGTAATACCTTAACAGCTACAGAACCTGATGGCTTCATATTATGATCACCTAAAAAGTTCAGCGAGTTCATGATTGTTCCTAGAACCTTGTGCTTTGAGAAAAGTTTTGAAGCTTCTTCTATACGTTCCTTTGCGTGTAGATCATCCTCTTCTACAAACTTAGATGAAAGAGTTGCCTTATAAACTTGAGCAATTGCGCCTACACCTAATGGTGTTGAGTCTAGTTCCTCAAAAACTTCATCTAATGGTACATTATGGAAAGCGTCTGATATAAAACGTTTAGTATAGAAGAAAGAGTGTGATCTTGCATTTGAATGTAATTCACTTAATAATTCACATAATTCTCTTGGAAATACGTCTCTTCTTGAAGCAGCCCATTGACCAAGTTTTATAAATGTAGGACCAGCCAATTCGAGTACATTTACCAATAATTTAAACCATAAAACAGCACCGTACCTGAGATTGTCATTGTCTGGATCAACGGGGCCAAGTAGGAATAAGGGACTACATATAAACAAAGGGGCAAATATAATTGACAAATAGACAGCTCTAAGTGTAGTAGCAATTGGTTCATATATAATAAGGCAGAAGTAGTACTTCACATGACGATAGAGTTTCATAAATATACCATCATTTGGGTGGTAAGTTCTTAGCTCATCACTTAGAGATAGTAATTGCTCTTCGAATGTCTCAGGCTGATCATCAGATTGTGAAACGACTAACGATGACATTGTTATATACTTTATACCTGATCGGAAGGATGTAGATTTACGCATGGTATGCAATTGTCTTAGAGATGCCCTTCTAAAGGCATGTTTAGGCCAAAACATATAATTCCTTGACATGAACAGCCTTGAAGGTATTCGTCTACTGAACATATTCATTGTTCACTGTGATCTACACACTATGAATTGAGTAACAAGTGGACTGAGTGTGATATTATATAAACAGTAACGACTGCAGAATGTGTATTTAATAGGTGTATAGTTGGTATATCAAGTGGTAAGTAGAGGTATGACGGCTGCATGTGTGTACTTCTGCACGTATAAGGCAGACTAAACCTACGAAGATGCGCACAGTCATATACATCTGATTTCTAGCCAATATTATGTAAAATCATAGCAAATTATATCACATACATTTATACTTACTTAGCTGCATATTAACCAGTATAAATAACATCTTATACTGTATACGCTTTATAATGAGATTGATAATTCGATACTCAATACAATCACCGTAATAGGGTTAGTTCGAAGAAATTTATTTCCCGATCTGACTTCACCAGATTTTCTTCCTCATACCACCTTCAATTCTTTCCCAATTTTGAAAAGTAAACCTAAAAATAAACAAAATGGCAAGAAGACCATGGTACGTACAAGCGGCAGATGTTATACATAGAGTAACAGTATTAGGTATTATAGGATTCTCAGTTTATATGCTTGCAGGAACTACATATGTTGGTATTCGTCAACATTATGCTAAGAAAGCTATAATAGATGAAGCTATGGCTAAATTAAAAGCCGAAGAAGAAGCAGGAGGACGTACAGTAGAACAAGCCTTAGCTGAACTCACAGCAGCCAAGAAAGCAGAGGAGGCATTATCAAATAAAGGACCGATATCGCAGTAAATATATCGTATAAGATTCATCGCAAAAATGTGGGTTTGAAGGTCTACTTGTATATAGTTATATATTGAATAATAGAAAAATGCTTTAAATTTTTAAAGACTTTGTACTAGAGACTTGGTTTACTTCTTTTCAAAGTCTCTGATTTGATACGAGCTCCTAATAACTGATTAACTCTTTCAAACATACCAAATGTCTTAGCTTGAACAGACTTTTCAGCATTACAAAGATGTATAGCAACGTTATAAACAAAATTATCTTGCATACCAGGAGTTTGAGCAAACCCATTCCAAAGATCATTAGCCTGTACGTAATCAAGATCTGTAATCTCATTCCATTGGAATAAAGTAGCTTTACCATTCCATTCTTCTTGACTTGGTGTAGTAACACTTCCTTCAGTCTTATATTGAACATCGAAAAGTGTAGAAGGGTAATTAGGATCAGATCCAACATTACCATCGGTTCTCATTGCACCATCTCTATGATAAGGAGAGTAGCCATGCATAGGACAATTAACAGGAATTTGATTATAGTTAACACCTAAACGATAACGATGAGTATCGGGATAAGAGAAAAGACGACTTTGAAGTACAGGATCTGCAGAAGGTTCAATACCTGGTACTAAATGAGAAGGTGAGAAAGCAGCTTGTTCAACTTCAGCAAAATAGTTATCGGGGTTCTTGTTCAAACGCATAACACCAATTTTACGTGGTGGATAGCGATCCTCGGGCCAAAACTTTGTCAAATCAAATACAGAGTGTTCAAACTTTTTAGCTTCATCTTCTGTCATTGTTTGTACATAAACGTCCCAGGTAGGATAATCACCATGTTCAATAGCATTAAAAAGATCAGCAGTACCATAATCAGGATCACAAACAGCAGCTTGATCATTAGTCATATTCTTTTGACCTTGTCTTGATTTAAATGTCCATTGAACATAAACCCACGAACCATCAGGTTTAGTGAATTTATATGTATGTCCAGACCAACCGTCCATATGTCTAAATCCATCAGGTGTTCCTCGATCAGAGAAGAGAATCATAATTTGAGTAATACATTCTTGATTTGAAGATAAATAGTCCCAAAACATAGTTGCATCCTTCAGATTAGTTTGAGGATTACGCTTTTGTGTATGAATAAATACAGGAAATTTCGATGGATCTCTAATGAAAAATACAGGTGTATTGTTCATAACCCAATCACAATTACCTTCTTCGGTATAAAAACGTAAAGCAAAACCTCTTGGATCACGAGCACAGTCAGAACTTCCCTTTTCACCACCAACAGTTGAAAAACGTACAAGAGTTTTCACTTTATAACCAGGCTTTTGTGTAAGAAAATGAGCACCAGTAAGATCAGGAATTGGATCAGTTAGTTCAAATTCACCAAAAGCGCCAGCACCTTTAGCGTGTACTACACGTTCAGGTATACGTTCACGATCGAAATGAGCTAAAAGATCTATCATTGCAGAATCTTGAAGTAAAAGTGGTCCATGTTTACCAATTCTTTGACTTGCAAGTGGGTCCATTACAGGACAACCTTGAGATGTAGTATAAAATGATTTCCTAGACATATTGCTTTTTTTATGACTTTTTTGGTAGTTAAATGAAAGATGAATAAAACAGCAGCCTTTTCCGTTTATATAAGTCTCTAGAAATTGCGGGGCAGAAAGAGACAAATAAGACGATCGATTAAAGGCGTTTAGATAACGATTCATAGAAGGACCTAAATTAGCTTTGCACCAATTATGGATAAATTATGATTGGCTGCAGGCCAGAATCAAACATACTGAAAAAAATAACGAGTCTCGGAATCGCTAAACGCAATACATTAAAGAAATCGATAAAACTATCAATAAAAATATGAATAAAGACAGTGACTAACGAAAATCAAAAAAGGTGTATTTGGTGGATATCCCTAATGACGTCATCTTAAAAACACTTCAAAATATACTCAATACCTCTCATATACCTTGATTGGTGGAATCGACCGGCAAATACTAAGTATTCCAAGCAAAACCAATATGTTAAAATTAATACGATAAAATCCGATTCGGTAAATAGCGCGGTCGAAGTAATTGGAATTGTTGAATGATGAACCCGCTTATAGCGGTAAATGAGTTAGAATTAATAAGCAATATATAGTCTAGATGAATGAGTTAGTAACCACAGGTCCTAATGAATGCAGGCAGAAAGAGCAAAAGAAATGCTTATTGTTCAGCTATAACATCTACAAGCCAATCTAAACCTTCATGAAGACCATCACCACTTATAGCTGAACAAGCAATAACATTCCAACTTCTATCAGCAACAGATGATAAGTCTAGTGCTTCACTAACTTGTGGACCACTCATTGCAGTTGGTTGATCTTGTTTATTAGCAAATACTAATAACGCAGCAGAACTAAGCTCTTCTTCATCAAGCATAGCTTTAAGTTCTTCTGCAGCTGTTTCAATACGATCTCTATCTGTAGCATCTATAACAAATATAATAGCAGCAGTATTTGCATAATAACAACGCCAATAAGGTCTTATACTTGTCTGTCCACCAAGATCCCATAGATTGAATTTCAAGTTCTTATAAGTAACGGTTTCTACATTGAATCCTATAGTTGGTATAGTTGATACTACTTCTCCGAGTTGTAGACGGTATAGGATAGTAGTTTTACCTGCACCATCTAAACCAAGGATTAGTATTCTTGTTTCTTTGTTGGTATTCCATAGTTTGCTAAACAGTTTACCGAATGTTTGACCTAGAGAAGTTAGTAATTGTACATGAATATTCACTGGGTCAATCTAGATGTATTGAAGATAGCAGAGGTGAATGAATTCTTCACAAACGGGACATAATCAGGAAATCATTCATCGTAATAAGAGAAAAACGATACAATAACATATGTGATGACCAGTATGATTGCAAACGAGCCATGGTTTGTGGGATGTGCCCGTTAACATCATTGTGAAACGCATGCGAACATCACCTGTATAATCAACCACGAAATCATACTCATCTACCTCTAATTTATCAAGCTTGTATAATATACTTACCCATTATTTATTATGTATACTACAATATAATAACAATACCTGTAGAAAAGATGATATTTGTAATGGTGGTGAAAAAGTTAAATGGTGCACTGTTGTCACACTATATTTTCGCCCATACAAACACACCCGCTTCCTTTTACTCTAACAAGCAATTTCTTTTATAAACATAAGGGCGTATAGCAAAATCACCTATTTTCGTTCATTCTTTTTACTGTATTATTCATCACTTGGTTTCTTTCCCATAGCCTTTTGAAACACATGTGTTGACCATTTATTTATTCTATCAAACGCTGCTTTCGGATCATCGATAGCTGGTCTAACATCTAAATAAAATGTAGGTCCAGTCATCTCATCTGGTCCACTATAGTAATCAATAACATACCTAACTTCTTGCGTATTTCCATCTTCTTTCGTACGTATAACTGTCCAATCGTGTCTATCAAAAGGTGGCGGTGTTGTCATACTTTCAGGCAACACTATTGATGCCCATTGTAAAAGTTGTGCACGAGGACTAAGAACACCAGGGCGGCCTGTAAAATGAGATAAACGTGGTTCAACTTGACTTCTCTTTGTATATGGTTTCTCCCATTCAAGGATCTCTTCCCATGCCCCTTCATTCAATGAGTTATGTACAAAAACCATACTTTCAATGTCATTCTCTGGTGTATCTTCAGGTGTACCTCCTTTCCTAATGATCGCATTATACATCTGCTGGGGTGATGGGTATTCCCATTTACCTTCTTTGCTATCCTTACCTCTTGGAATAGATGATATCTCTCTTTCGGTAGGTAATGCTTTCTTCTGCCAGGGTAACCTTTCTGATGTCAAGTTTGGCATATTATTCTTCTTATTAAATGTTACTCCTTTATCTCCTTCACGCATAGGACAGGAAGATGGAATATTTGAATCATGCTTGATGGGACATCCTTCAATAGATGATTTAGGAACTGAATCTGCCCAAAACCAACCCATATTGTAATACTTTTAACCTAGCAGCCCTATAACTTCTACAAATCAAGCAAATGTAAACAAAAAACAATAAAAGAATCACAAACAATACAAATGATACTTCTTTTAACTTATTAAGAAAACAAATGTAAAAGTAAAGTAGAAAATTCAGTTCAGTTTACATCTACATTTAAACTTTTCTCATTCGTGCGGCTTACCCAATTATCGACCTTCCATTTTCATACTCTATAACTTACGTAATTATTTTAACATACAAACTACAACAAAATAAAACAATCTGAAATACGAAAATTTTACAGATTTTATATATTTTATATATTTTATATATTTTATACATTTCACTTCTTATATAAATCTTTGTTTGATCATTTACACCATATTCTCATTGAGCCGCATCCGCCGATCTCTCTTGAATTTACCAAATCAGGTATATTGGTTTTATAGTTTGTACAGGGTAAATCTTAAATTTTTTTTTTAGAATACTCTATCCTTATTCGTTGAATAAGGCTTCCCCGAGGCGATTCTGCAACAGAAAAAATACTCACCATTCTTCTTTCCATTTTCTTACTTTATTTCCCCATTTTGTGACTCTTAGACCACCCTTAGTCCTTTTCTCGATTTTTAGTAGTATTTAAGATCCCTTGAAAGTCACTGTTTTTCTACTACATAAAATGTCTCCAAGCTCAGAAAGTTCACCTTCTCCAATGTACAGCGCTAATGGCGTTACAAGAAACTCTACTCCTTTCACTGAAGAAGAAGCTGAGGATGTACGTATCTTAGGCTATGATCCTTTGATCTCACCTGGCCTTTTACAACAGGAAGTTGCTCCTACTCCATTTGCTATGAAAACTGTAAAGCAAGCACGTATTGATGTAGCTGATGCTATCAGTATGAAAACTGACAAAGTTGTTGTTGTTGTTGGTCCTTGTTCAATCCATGATGCTGAAAGTGCACGTGATTACGCTGCTCGTCTTAAGAATCTCAGAGATCAACTTAAAGATGAACTTGTTATTGTTATGCGTGCCTACTTAGAAAAGCCTCGTACCACTGTTGGATGGAAAGGTTTAATCAACGACCCTGATGTCGATAACTCTTTTAACATTAATAAAGGTCTTAAACTTTCAAGATCTTTGTTTTGTGAACTCACAAATATGGGCATACCTTTAGCTTCAGAAATGTTGGATACTATTTCTCCACAGTACCTTGCTGATTTGCTCTCTGTAGGTGCTATTGGTGCTAGAACAACTGAATCACAACTCCACAGAGAACTTGCTTCAGGTCTTTCTTTCCCTATTGGATTTAAGAACGGTACTGATGGTTCTGTAGATGTTGCTGTAGATGCTGTAAAGGCTGCTTCATGTCCTCATCATTTCATGGGTGTCACGAAACAAGGTGTTGCTGCTATTACAACTACTAAGGGTAACGATAACTGTTTTGTTATTCTTCGTGGCGGTAAGAAAGGTCCTAACTTTGATTCAGCTTCTGTAGAGGCAGTTCGTGGTAAACTTCCACAAGGAGTCTCTGTTATGGTTGACTGCTCTCATGGAAACTCTCAAAAGGACTATCGCAGACAACCTATTGTACTTTCAGACGTTTCTAAACAAATCGCTGCAGGTGAACGTTTAATCACTGGTGTTATGATTGAATCTCACATTAATGAAGGCCGTCAAGACGTACCAGATTCTGGTAAAGCTGGGCTACAGTATGGCGTATCCATTACTGATGCTTGTGTTTCTTGGGAAACAACTGAACAAATATTACGTGAGCTCTCTGACGCTGTTAAGGCTCGTAGAACTGCTCCTGTTATTAGTTCATAAAAATGTACACATTTTATTATTGTTACTTTTCTTTAAAAAACTGGTTATCTATGTCAGAGCCTTAGTCTCTTTTGTTATTCATATGTATATCATTGTAAGCCTAAGCATAATTACGACTTTGCTGATCAACTTCATGCAAATACTCTTCAGCTCTTTTACCTAATGATGCAAACTGTATATTCGATTCTTCAACATCCTTAGGAAACAACTCAATACCATGACGTGATGGTACCTTGAAGTTCTGTAACTCAGTTTCATAGTGTCTAACAATATCATAAGCTGTTCTAGCTGTCGTAACTATTGTATCAGGTATACTTATACCTGTTAACTGTTGAGCTTTCGTTATAAGATGAAATCTTGTATCTAAATCTAGTCCAAGCTCTTTCGCTTGTAAAGCACTCTCTAAAGTTTCCATACTTTCTGTAACTTCACTCAAAGCTGTACTAATACCTTCAATATTAACACTGTCATCTAAAAAGGTAAGATCGTATTTTTGCTGTGAGCTTAAATATGCTAAATATACAGCTTTCGCTGCTTCCTCAACTGTCTTTACTTGTATGTTTTCTGGCATCCAACGAGAAGCAACAATAATATCCTTCTTCCATTCATTCTTCTTTTGAAGAGTTTGCCATTGTTCTTTTGTATATCCAAGTACTGGTAAATTCTCATCATCATACTCGTCATCTTTTGGCCGAACTGTTTCCGATGTAGGAAGCTCTGCAGGTTTCCAAAACTGCTTCATTCTACCAAGTGTAGAAGTCCAATTTTGTACTACGCTTCTTGAGTGAAAATTACGTACATTTATGTACTTTATTGAGCGTATCATTACGAATTATGGATAGGTATCGAACAACAAAATTATGTATGGTAAAATTTATTAAGGCGCTCGGGAAAAATTAAAAATAGTTTAAAAATACACCTAAGACATGAACCAAAAATATCTGCACCAGATTCGGTGAGCCGCTCATTGCCTACACATACGATTTAGTATATATACCACCAGTCCATCTAGCATTTAATTTTTCAATTTATGTATGTTGAACTATGGTCACCAAATAATGAACGCCACAATACTCAACAGTCATGTGTTAGCATTACACAGGTAGCAAAGTCGTATACTACGTAAGCTTCGGTCACATCAGTGGTTTGAAAGGGTAAATCAGTCAACTTCTTTACACAATCAAGTCTGCAAAATCAATAATAACAGATTGTGACTGTAATATGCGTTTGTTACACCATTGCTAGCTAAATCAACCTAACTACAGCACTCTCTTCTCATACTTGTATATATCTTTCAATTCGAGCAAATCCACAGCAAGTATTTGCTTTTCGAAGTTTTTTGTTTCTTCAGCTATATCAAGTTTTATCCTTCGAAACTTCAACTACATCTGATCTCAAGACTACCTACCAAAATTCCAATACCAAGCCGTATAAAATATTCAGAGTTCTAAGTCCTTATTTAGGCAAAATTTATTTGATTATCGTTTAAACACAAACATAAATTTCAATACATGAACGGAGACTGTGTATTCCCTGTGAGAGATCTGATGCAGTGGGCTTGTAATGGAAGCGCATGTTCCCTAAATGAAATGGCTGGCCAATATCGATTATATCACCAAGCTGATATATGTAGATATTCTACCAGTACTGTCTTGGTCTTGGATACTACAATGTTCGGTACTCACTATCCATACATTTGCATTGAGTTTGCTCTAACTTAGTAATAGTGTATTCGGGCTTCCAAGTTTTTCGTTATTAATTCGTAGTAAGCTGTATATCCCATACTAATGATAAATCGGCATCTTTATCTGGACTTGTTTATACGCCAGCGGAAAAATCTACACCCAGTGTGTTACTTGTCAAATCAGGTACTGAAATCTGCATCCGATACCACTACCTTAGAATTAAACGTTTTTATATAGTCTATCCAATAGCGAAAAATGTCGCATTCTTGTTATCGAATCAAATTCCCTGCATCCCATAAATAGCTACTAAAACAATAATGACTTGCATTTTATAAAAGAGCATTGAACAGAAATGAGTCTTGTAGATGAAACCTCAGGCATCTTGTGAAATCTCGGTAACATTCCCAAACTTAGGTATTTAAACATTGACATGAATGCGCAGCTCTCGTGACTCAACCTCATATATTTGCGAAATAACATGAAAGGATATGCATTTCTATATTTTGTAGCGTTACAAGAATTTTGCTGTAAAGGATATGTAACATGATTTTTCTAATCCTTATTATGATTAACCTCTAACTATAGCGTTTGATCGTCTTTTGAAATGGTTTTCTAATTAGAGATAAGATGCATTAATTTTTGGTTATCCGATTTCGTATATTTGACATATTCAGCTTATCTGTCACCTGCTAGTTTGATTATATAAAGAGATCTTATTATTCTTGATTCCTCCGGGTCATTAAGATGAGCATTTGTCATATATCAGTAGTCACTGCTACTAAACTTTTAACAGAGACAGTAAAACAGATTTTCATATGTAACCCTCCTGTAACCACAACTGTAATTTTTGCGAAAGACTTCACTTCAGTTGGATATCCTGTTTTTACTACTTACTATTCAAATTGTGTTCCCACTTATGGCCCAGTGTCCGACGCTTATTGCTACAAGTGTACACCTACTACAATTACGTAGAAACTGTACAACAGAGGTTCAGTAGAGCTCAATTTCGAAAAGCTATAGCCATGATAATATCTAATTTTATGCATACTTTCACTAAGTAGTTAACGGTTCCATGAATATAACGATTGCAACTCTTCAGCAAAATAAAACCTTAAACTGTTAATAGAATTAAAATAAATTCTAAAGCCAATCAGTTTATGGGATCACCCCATTTTTCCAAACTAGTCCTTCACTTTATGTCATCTACTCTATTCTGCAACTGACCCTTCCTTCAATGGAAGCCTCCATCTAAAGACTAAAAATTTAGTGTGAAGACCAAGAATAATCAGCGTCATATCATAGACATTGTTTAAGTGACAATTGCCTTTATAGTGTCTGATTAAGTTAAGTGCGGGCAAGCTCTAATGAACCAGTATTGTTACATCGAAGCTAATATATATGTTCTAAGAGGTCTTCTGTAAGTAATGTATTGGTATAAATATCGATCAAGAACGACAGTTTCTCTACTGTATTAAATTTTATATTTCGTTACGAAATGAGTGCGATTTCCTTGGCCAGTGTCACTACTTCTAACGGATTGTCAGGGACCGTTATTAATAGGCTTACCTGCAGTCCTACTGTAACCACAACTGAGGTTTATACTCAAGAGTTTACTTCACCTCTACATAGTACATACACTACTTACTATTCAGAATGTCTACCCATCTATGGTCTAGTATCTGAGGCATACTGCTACAAGTGCGTGCCATCGACTATTACATATACTCCTGCGCCAGTTGATGGAGACAGTTGTGCAACTATTTTGGATGTATATGAAGAAGTCATAGTGTCCACTTCTGTCAATTCTCAACTAGGTATTACGGTTGAAGCACCTTCAGTCACTACTAGAACCAGACAGATTACTACACTTGCTTCTTCTACAGATATACCGACAGATGATAAAGCACTAACAAGATCAAGTAAATCTGACCCTATATCAACTTTTGAGTTCTCGTCATTTACATATGTAAAGAGCCCTACCGAATCACCGCTTAACACTATGGTTCTCGCTTCCGCCTCCTCTACCTCCGATATGGCCTTACCTACTGAATCTCCATCTCGTTGTGATGTTAAAAGTCCACGCGTTGTTTCTTATGGTATTTATACACTGCATCAAGATATGGCTCAATCTATAACCAATTCATACTTACTCAATCGTGAGTATATATCTCTACCAAACTCATTCGATTTCTCTGTAAGGTATCCCTATATGTCTTCTTCACGTATGGAAACAGTTCTCACAGGAAAAGTAAGTCATATTGATGCCTCGAAGATTCTTATTGTTGAGGTTTCACGGTACCAATTTATTAACATTACCAATGGTTATATTCAAAATTTTGATTTATTTGGTATGGGTTACTATGAAGTCATGAATGCTTGGATGTCAATTGGAGATGCAGCATTTGTCTGCAATAGTCCAACTTCGTCAGATCCTACCAAGGGAAGTGCATACCCAATCACTAGATCATTTTTGCAACTTTCATATTATGAAATGCTGAAACCTGGTGTGTATCCAGTGCGTTCTGTCTTCATAATACCTCCTGACAAAGTACCTAGCAAAGGTAGCCCACTATACTTGACTGACCAATTTATCTTTTTCTAATTAGCTGAGTGTCGTGCAAGTGTGACCTTAAGTCGTACTTGAAAGACTTACCTGTGATTATGAACTCTCCTAATTAAAGGTACTTACGTCGTAAAAATGATCTGCCGAATTAGCCTCGCAGAATATTACGAAAGTAGTAAAGTCTGTATCGATTCGAATACAAGTACAGTAAAAAACAGCAACTATACTTTCTTCCATAGAGTCGACGGCGAAGTAAAAACTTTGCAAGCAGTTCAAATAACTCGTTAATAGATATTCATAACTTTAGCAAAATAAATTGATATCTTAAATGGAAGCCTTGTAAAACTTAGAGTTCTTCACCATGCTTTTCTAGTATATACTTTTATGCGGCATTTGAAACAGTTAAGTAATACTTTATCAGTCCTTAATTGAACTTTCTCTTTTATGAACCAAAATGCCACCAATTAATCAATTTCACCCTATTTCAGTAGTCACTGCTACTAAGATTGTAACTTAGACAATCAAACATATATTCATCTGTAGTCCACCTGTTACTACAACTGTTTTTTATACTCAAGACTTCACTTCAGCGAAGTATGCGACACAAGCCACGTACTACTCAAATTGCCTTCCTAGTTATGGTCCAGTATCTGATGTATATTGCTACAAATGTACACCAACTACAATCACATATATCCCCTCACCGGCACTAACAACATCTAACAACTGTGTGAGTATTTGGAACGTATATGAGGAAGTAAGGATATCTTACTAGATCAATCTTCAGCTAGGTATTACAGTAGAATTCCCTATAATGACCACTTCCACACTAGATATTATCACTGTTCCTATTTACGTTCCTTAGAAACCCGAGTATTCTACAATATCTATAGACTATACTGAATCGCATCCTATACCTTCAACATATACGCAGTCATCTATCACTGATACTACAGAATCAGTTACGTCAATATCTGACGTGCTTCCAACAGTTACCTCGACTAGGTCTATCTACAGATCTAGTCGTACGTCAGATTTACACTGTGCCTTCTTCATTTACTTCATCTACTTCATTCACATTCTCTCGTTCAACTCCACTATCTCCTTCCTCTACTTCTCCTACAACTACGGATAAGTTTATGACTGTTCTGGCTAGATCTGGTGCCTATGTTGGCAGCATCTAACTATGATCAACGGGGTAGCTGTTCTGACTACATGTGCAGGAACATTTTTTTCTAATATCAACAACTCCTTGGCTTATTTTCCTTCTGTAAATGACAATATTCAACTCTTTCATCAATTTGCAGGTCAAAGGGATAGAATTCTGCAAGATATTTCTAACCCTCAAACACTCGCAATTTCAAATGGGTTTCTTACAATTGATGGAACAGACAAGTTTTACGGATGTGATACCCAAATAAACATTGTGGTTTGCTTTCCTTCTATATTTGGCAGTAACTGCAGCCCAATTTATTTTTCTACTCAATTCGCTACAGTACCTACATCTACACATGACCTTACTTCTACTTTACCTTCTCCATACACTTCTCAAACTACAGATTCTTCCTCTTCAGTTCCTCCTACTTCTCTTCTCTCTTCGTCATACTTAATTTCATTTTTGCTCCTTCTTTTACTTCTCAGAACATAAGTTCTTCATCTTCATCATCTAATACCTTACCCTCTACACTTTCTACTTCTGTAACTGCAAACTCCTCGTCATCATTTCCCTTTTCCTCTACACATCAAAATGCTAGTGTATCATCAACTCTTTCCTCTTCATTGACTTCCTCGTTAATTTCTAACACTTCATATCCTTTACTTACTTCTGTTACTACCTTCGTTTCCTCTAATTCTTCTACATCAGTTACAGCTTCTTCTAAATCTTCAACTTCAGCTTCTACTTTTTTGCTTTCATCCTCTACATCTTCATTGTTGTCATCATCATCATCATCTTCTTCTACTTCTTCTACTTCTACTACTTCTACTACTTCTACTTATAGAACTCCCTCTGCAACTGTTCTTCCATCTGAATCGCATATGCCTTGCACTGCATATTCTCAAGGACTTTTATCTTTAACTGTTTACGATATTTCTGCAGCTGAATATGCTACGGTTGATGATATGTATGTATTAAGCGCTGAGTATAGACAGAATAGTATATCATCTGACTTGAAATTTAGACTGGTGAATTTTCCTACTTCACAAATTAATGTTCAATACAGTGTCATCAATTCTGATACAGCGAACACGCATTATTACTTTGCTCAGATCATAAGATCTCAAAATATAACCTCTGCCGGAAAATTTTATAGACAGTATCTAGAACGATTAGGTGGTAACACGACAGTGACCTATAAAGCTTGGATTTCAATTGGAAGTGCTGCATTCTTATGTCCTTCGTCTAATGCATTTGATGCTTATCGTGGAAGTGCATACCCTATAAGGTCAACTGACGCATATACTATGGGATATATATGATGAACTTGTAACTAATGTATATCATATAAGTTCTGTCTTCCTTATATCATCTGTCAACTGTACACCTGCTCAGGTAATCATACAGTTTGCTGATAGGTTTTCATGATGATTGAACGTCAAAAACTCTATGATCCGAACAAGTCATAGCATATTTCTCATTTCAGCGCTACCAGTAAGGACCGCAAGCTCACATATGATACTTCTATAGATATTCACGGTTATCTATACCACATCCAGCACCACTTGTAGTATGCTGAATCTATATGTGATAGGATCAAATCATGTATGAGCTGTACAATGGAAGTATTGCAAATGTGTTACCCCTGAAACTAGATCATTTCAAATCTACTACATTACATTACAATCCAAAGCTGGAGACTACATCAACTATAAGAGCACAAAATAATATATCTGCTACGAAGAATAAATATTAATAGACATGTATGCAGCATGGTTTTACCTAACGTGAAATGGCCAGAGCCCCACGAACGTTTAGGAATATGCTGCCAGAACCGAATCAAAGCAATTACACCTATAAAATAAGCATAAATGTCTAACTCAAGGCCCATTAATCAGAAATCCACCAGTCGGAACATTTGCGTCATCTGAAGAGCGCCTGCTACACAATTCCCTATCATAAAATGAATAGAGTCTCGGACCAGACTTCCGCCTCCCTTCAACTGGACCAACATTATCTAAGGCAATCTCCGAAGAAAAAGCTTTAAACCGTCGTTGGATCTCATTATACTTATTCTTCGAAAAGAAAAGTATATAGAAGAAGAAGAAAATGTGCAGGCCTAAGATACTTATATAGACAAATTTTTAGAATTTTTTTTTCGCTCAAAAACATACAGGGTAACTTTTTCCTAAAATACGAAAAACTCCAGCTCAAGAGAGCTCCACAAACCAACCTTCGTTCCTATTTATTCTAAGGAGATATTCCATTAATTTAACACATCAAAATGCTCAGTAGTTTAATTAGAAAGAACGCACAAAGCTCGCTAAACAAGTGCTCATATATGTCGTTCTCATACTCCTCTGTAAAACAAGGACCCAAGTCTGCGTTTCCACCGTACCCTTGCGGACCAGCACAAACCTTCAAAAGAGCCGATAGAGGATTATATGGAGGTGCAAAGATTGTATTTGGATATACAAGAACAGACTTTTTAAACAAATCAGCAAGGTCATGGAAACCAAATGTACAAAACAAGTCGATTTGGAGCAATGCACTAAACCGTCTTCTACGATTGCGAGTTACGCCAAAAGTATTAAAAACCATTGATAAAGAACAAGGACTCGATAACTATTTAACAAAAGATTCGCCGGGAAGGGTACAAGATTTAGGAATGCTTGGCTGGAAATTAAGGTATGTTGTATTATGTGCTCAACAAAATATCGAGGTCTCTGAAGAAGTTCAACAATGGGTTGATTCTTTAGACGTCAATGCTCGTAAGAAACCAGTAGATCCTTTAGTCGAATTGCTTCCAAAGGACCAACAAATATTCATGTAATATTAATCATGCAATGGTACTTATTGTTTTCTTATGATAGAATGTAATTCATTAACTTTTTAAAGAGTGTAAGTACCACTCAAACGCATTCCTGGAACGACCGCTCGTAGATCCTGACTCGTAGGTATAACCTGTAAAGGTAATCGACATTCGAAGCTCTCTGAATTGATATACTCATCAATCATGACAGTTTTGTCTTCATCAGTTTCAGATACTAGATTATCCATTAGATCAATATCTTCTGTTTGCATTATGAAACTAAAGCTAATTGACCATTTATAAGACATGTGTGAAGTCTCAAAACTTGGTACCGCACCTGGCGGAATAATAAAACTGAATCCCACAAAGTCTTGATTAATAGTGGTAGTTGCTGTTTGAGCAGCAATTACTCTTGTCTGATTAAAAATCTCTTGTTCAGATTCAAGTGCCACTTCTTTGTCAATCTCTTCATTAGTTTCTAATGTTCCACTTATGTGAAGACATGAAGCTTCACTCTTTCGCATATCTATACTAACATAGACACGATCTCCAAGTCTATAGAACGGTTTGTGGCAGGATATACCTGCAACAAATTTGTCTCTCCAAGTAATATTAAATAGCTGGGGTGCTTTTGTTATTGACTTTCGCATCAAATAATCAATAACACTGCGACTTGATACTTCTGAAGATGCAGCATCAGGGAACTCTGAATAAGATCTGCATTTTGATATCATGGATACATCACTTGCTCTTCTACTCGCAGGTTCTGAAGAAATTTGCAAGTTTTTCAAGTATTCGAGAAAACTGTCTTTTGTCTCTTCCGCAATTTCATATCCAGATGATCTTCTTCTATTAGTACTTGTCGGACTTTTCTTGTAACTCAAAGGCGGCGTCTTGCTTTCAGTTACAACTGTTATTTTGGCCTCATCTTGAAGAATTATTGTAGGGTCGTCCAAAGATCTTATGGATTTCAGAGGCTCGAGACTAACTTTAGGATAAACACGAAACGGTATAGATATGGCTTTCGGAATGGGTATACCATTTTTTTGTCGTTGTGTCCCGATTATTAATCGATATGAGAATCGGAACGACTTTCCCCTACACGTAGGAGGAAGATAAGGAGGTAGTAATGCGGTGTAGCTGTATGTTTTCTTTTCACCAGGTGCCAATGTCATATCAACAAAAAGAATTGATTGCGGTGTAGAGTATATAGGTATATAGTCTTGTGATATATTTGAGTCTTGAGCTTCTGCTAAAGAAGATAGCTCTTTCTGTCCTAGTAAGGAATTTTTTATACTGAAATTAAACAACCCAAATGGAAACAGTGAATTATGCTTTTCTATACCTACAACTCCTCCGGCTGTAGCACCTGAGAGCATATTCATGTTCTGAGCATTGGTAAATGCAGTTCTATTGACCAAAGTATCGTCTACTTGAAATTCGCCTACAAGTTGAACGTATCCCATTAACAATAATTCACTCTTTGGAGTTGGAGACTTACCACGGTAATCCTTCAGTGAAGAGTTTCTAGCCAAACTCGACTTTACAGTATCTTCAGGTAAAACAGAATCTATCAGAAGATCTGGCATATCGCTTGTAGGTGTCGTAGGTTGTGCAATACTTGCTACACTCCCATTTTCAAGTTCTGCTAACGATCTACGTATAATTGTTGTCGAATCTTCAAGATCTTTATGCATATCCTTCATTGACTGCTTCGCAGACTCGATTGAATCTGTTCGGGATATAAGGCTCGAAGCATTCTTAAACGTAATACGAACCTCAAATGATTCACCAGCAAATACTGCATTGTCAACCAATTCAACATCAACAGAAAGACCCTTGGCTGGAGATGACATATCTCCTTGACTTTATCCACTTACTTATTAATTTATATCGGCACCCAAGCCAGCTTGTTATGTTTTATTTTGATACGCGACTTCCCGCACTTTGAGACACCAGACCTTAAAATCACCACTTAACGGATATATTAAATGCCTTCTAATTCCTATATTACCGGAGTATTATTAAAATTCCGGGATTTTCTATATGAAACAGTGTTTTTTCGTACGTATAACTGTAGAATAAAGGTGATCACTGTAGAAGAAGAAGGTTGGCCTACTTTTGCCAAGAGCTCTAGTACGGGTTGAATGAATACCCTAAGAAGAAAACACTGGTGCAGATTCACATATCTAACCAGTCACTTCTTCGATACATTAGGACTTATAGTGGTGAATTATTTAGAGGTGTTATATATCTTTTACCTAAATTCAATTAACGGTAATTTGGAGAGCATTGGGGCATTGTGAATGCTATGGGGTAGCCTGTGATTCATTCAAGGCTCCAGACTTCAATTTTCCTATAAATTGTGACAGCTGGTCTAACAGTTCATCTTGTGAATGACCTCCAGGTATCAAGCTATTCACATTTGCTAACTCATTCTTGAGCTGTTCAAGGAGTTCTTCTTCCTTATGCAACGACCCAACAGTTTCGGACTCTATAGTCTTTCTGAAATTTTTTAAATTCGAAATCAATGACCTAATAGATTCTGCAACTGAACTCGTTCGATTAATACTCGAATCTGTTTTTAATTGAAGTGCTGATGTCTTGCTTTTTAAAACAGGTTTGTCGCTCATAAGTGATGGGCCGAGTTTCCTTTCTAGGGCTAACCTGGGTGGACTTCCTTGACTTCTTGGTGAAGTGTTTTCTTGCATTTTAGATCTGGCCTTATTGACAGGGCTTGTATTTCTTCTAATTGGGCTTCCTCCTCGTGATCCTATCAAACTGGAAGGTGAATCACTAGATCTCGAACTAAGCAATCTTCGTGGGGGTGAAGCACACGGTGACTTTTTGCTTGTCAGGCATTTCAAACTCCAAGATATTATGGTTCCGTCACTACCACTACTGAACATACCATATTCGTCATTCGATTTTTTGTCGCATTGTACAATAGATGATATGCCATCCTTATGCCCAAAGTTAGTGGCAATAGTGACACCAGTGCAAATTTGAATTATTCTGATGCATTTATCAGGACTAATACCTACAATACAAGGTTGATTAGCTCCTAATTCATCTTTTAGCATCCTGTAAGATATCTTATCTAAAGATATACTGTCACCTTTTTCGTTTGTTATTTTTACTGTGTTTTCGATACTGCAGTCATTCATGTTGATAGTAATCAAGTTTCTATCGAATGTCACTGCATAGATTTTGTCAGCAACAAAGATATCTAAAGGTGAGCTCTTAAGATTGACAGTTTTCTTTAGTTTGAATTGACCTTCACAAAATGTATGAATTCCGATTGATCTATCTGTTGAAGCGGAAATCAATTCAAATTTGGCTGTTATGATTACCTTCGAAATTGTGCTTCTATGAGAGTCAATCGTTTGCACTAAGCTAAAATCTTCATCATCGCCTTCACTCGTATATATTTGAATAAATCTGTCCTTTCCTGAACTTATCAAATATGATACAGAGCCTGAACTTCTTTTGTGTGAAAGAGAAGTGACTTCGGATGTATGTGCGTGAATGGACTTTTTCTTAGTTAAATCTTTCATGGAAAAATACACAATTTTACCGCTTTGAGTTCCAAAAAATACCGTAGAAAAGGACTCGTCAGCTGTGAATGTGCAAGAATTTAACACTTCAGGAATCTTATGTGTTGAAATAACATTCAAGGAAAAATCATATGTGTTAACTAGCCCTTCTGTATGCCAAGATACAATAGAATCTTTTAGTGATATAAGCCCTGATATAGGTTGAATCAATGCAATTCTTTTGGGATTAGCAATAATGATGTCTGTATCGTATGAAACGTCTGCTACCGTAATAGAATCTGATGTGAGATAGGCAATGCCCTTATACTCATTGCAAAAGGCAATATTTCCGAGTTTCAACTTGCTATTCTCAAACGATTTAGTAGCCTTTAATAAATGAATCTCATTTTCAGCATCTATACGAAATGATATAACGTCTGGGCCGTTCCCTATTAAAATTACACTTGAATTTACATCAACAGCTAGCGTATCAACTAAACCTTCTGCTTCAACAGTTGCTATATGATTTACAATTGGTAAACCATCGGCAACATCAATTAAAAGCACTTCTCCCCCGGAAGCAACAGATATGAACTGGTTATCGTTCAGCACAGCAGCTCTTGTGTATGTAAAGTCAGAGAACTCCCGTAATACAACATTGCGACCACTGAGAACGAGATTTGAAATTGTACTGTTTTCTTCTATCTTCCATAATCTTATATGACGCTGTCCAAGTGTCAGCAGTCTAGATCCAAACCAAATCATATCTCTAATCATGTTAATACATTTATTGCTCGCATGCAACTTAGGATCTTCAATGTTTGAAATATCCCAAACACAAATAAACCCATCATTGTTAGTTCCAAGGGTAGCTAAATACCTCCCGCAAGGAGATAAAGACATGTGCTTGATCCCAAATGCATGTGCAAATATTATGCTAGCAGGAGTACTAGAGCATTCGCTGCTATTCTTAAATAGTATTATTCTAGGTGAGTAGCCAGACTCTCCAATTGCAACAACTGTTGCATTGATAGCTACTGATATAATTGTCTTAGCGCGATCTCTTAAAGCTGCTTTGGGATCCTTGGCTGTAGGACTACCATTAGGAGTAGTCACTGGGCTGTTCGATTGCTTTGAGCTTGGCAAACTAGATCCATGCAGAGATGTGTACGTATATGAGTCAGAAATATCCAAGGGGGAATAGAAACTTGAATCAGAAGTCTCGAGATTGTAAACAATAACGCCAGATCCAAACGCGTAAGCAACTTGTGTATCTGTAACGCAAAAGTCGGCATTCCCTACAGCTGTAAAACCTACGGTCTTGTCTGCTATAACTTCAATGTCTAACCCTGACATATTGAGCCTCTTAGGTAAACTGTTGCGAAATATTCAGATAAATGTTGTTCGATACCTTTGTTTATATATCTATTCCCCTTCGAGATCACAAGATATTTATAGCTTATTTAGCCCTATTTTTATGATAATGTTGCTTAGGTCATTCATCTACAATATTCTGCACGGCTACTTACTAAATAAAGAAGCCCTATAATTATCTAAACGCGTTTAAGAATCTGAAATGCTCTGACTTTCATCCTCTGTTGCTATTACACAGCGCGTCAACACTTTATTTATCTTGCGTTCACCGCTGAAATTTTTTATTCATGTCTGAGACCTCGAAGTATTTTCGAAAGGTAAGTCAATTTCCTGTCACTCATCTAGCTTATTGGGATATTCACTAACTAAATCACATAGGGGCGTGCTGCGCAAGTAATTGATGGTAGGTTTTACAAGAACTTTAAAGGTATTCACTAGTACTAACTTGTTAGATTCTGATGACGATGATGTAATTATAACTGAAAGGTAAGTAATATTGCTATAGTAAACTCTCTGAGTTATAAAATACTGACATCTGTTAGCGTACCAACGGGTGCATCGACAAAGGAAGTAGTCATTGACTTAGATGAGCTTCCTCTAAAGGAAGTTAAAGCAAACAGCTCTACTGCTAAGCGCAAATTGATTGTTACTGACCCTCCTTCTAAGAAGGTCAAAGTTGATACACCCGATCCAACTTCATTTGCTGATGCAGAATCAGCTCTAGCGTCTATTCCGAGCTTGGATCTTGGTAAAGTATCTGTCGTTGATTTTGGAGATTCTAAAGGAAACTTTTTTGCAATGAAAGCAAAAAAAGATGCTGCTGATAAAGACCTACCTGAAGTTTCAAGAACTGTTACACTTCCAACTGCAGCTGCTGATTGTTTAACTGGACTGTCGTTTGTCTTCACTGGAGAAATGCCCGGTTTGGATAGAAAAGTTGCGCAAGACACTGTTAAAAAGTATGGTGGTAGAGTCGTGGGTGCTCCTTCTGGTAAAACTTCTGTTGCTGTAATTGGAGCTAATGCAGGTCCTAGCAAAATTAAAAAATTGAAAACTTTGGGCATAAAGTGCATTGATGTTAATGGATTTGTTGAATTATTAAGCAAGATGCCTGCAGGTGGAGGTTCTGGTGAACAAGCTAAACTTGCTAGAGCGAAGCAAGAAAAAGAGCTACAAGAAGCACAACGATTAGCTGCAGAAGAAGAAGCTCGTGATAAAAAAGAGAGGCTTAAAAAACAAGCTCAAATCGAAGAGAAGAGAAAATCTGGTGGTGGTTCACAGTCTCAGACTTCTCAGATTTTGCCCCCAGATCCCTCAAAACAACTCTGGACTACTAAATATGCTCCCAAATCTCTTAGAGAGCTTTGTGGCAATAAAAAGTCTGTAGAAACACTTCAGCACTGGCTTACTACTTTTAGAGAGCGATCTAAAGCTGGGTTCTCAGACTCAGAACCTCGTGCCGTATTAATATCCGGTCCACCTGGTATAGGAAAGACGACATCGGCACACCTTGTTTGTGAGCTTGCAGGATATGATGTGCTGGAGACTAATGCAAGTGATTTTCGTAACAAAAGACTGCTTCAAGAAGAGCTGAAAGGTGTTCGAAGTGCTAAATCTATTAAAGGCTTTTTAACTTCAAGTAAGGATGATCCTAATAACCATAAAGATAGTATGGTGTTGATCATGGATGAAGTAGATGGTATGTCGACTGGTGATGCGGGAGGAATAGGTGAAATGGCTAAGTTTTGTAAAACGACAAATATTCCTGTGATTTTGATATGCAACGATAAGTCTCTTCCAAAGATGAGGCCTTTTGACAAAGTCACTATGGACTTGCCTTTCAGAAGGCCTACTGCTGATATGATACGATCTCGAATTATGACTATTGCATCACGTGAAGGAGTAAAGATCAACAATAATGTCATTTCTACCCTCGTAGAAAGTACGAGATCGGATATTCGTCAGATTGTTAATTTGATTTCAACGTACGCCCTTCTTAACAAGGATACCACAAATGCAGATGCAAATACGTTGACAAAAATGTCAGAGAAGAATACGATTCTTAAACCGTTTGATATTGTTGGCAAACTTTTAAGCCCAGGTCTTCATGCAGAATCTAATAACGTTACTATAATGGACAAAATTGAATTATACTTCAACGATTATGATTTTACGCCGTTGATGGTGCAAGAGAACTACATTTCTATGGTACCTGTTTTAGCAAGCTCTGAAAAGATGACTAGCATGGATGCGATCTGCAAAGCAGCCGAATTTATTTCAGATGGTGATTTGGTTGACCAGTCTATTCATGGTTCTCAACAGCAATGGAGTTTACTGCCATTCCATGCTGTGGTTTCTTCAGTTGCTCCTTCGACATATGCAGCTGGTAGAGCAACGGACCGATATAGATTTTCTAGTTTTCTTGGACAAAATTCCAAGAGAGGGAAGTATTCTAGATTGTTACAAGAGATCCGTCTGCATATGCGATTACTAACAGCAGCAGATAAGACTGAATTGCGGTTGGAATATATACCAGAACTCAGCAAATTACTGTCAATTGGACTTATTGAGAAAGGAGCAAGTGCAATAGGTGATGTTATTGAGCTACTTGATGAATATTATTTAAGCAAGGATGATTGGGATGCTATTATTGATCTAGGTGTAGGAAAAAGATCAGAAAAGAATATTCTCCCTAAGATTGATTCAAGCACCAAGCGAAGTTTCACAACGCAATACAATAATGGAAGTCATCCTGTTCCATTTAGCACAGGTTCTGCGAATAAAATAATGGAAAAGAAATCTAAAGTAGTCGCAGACTTGGAAGAGGCAATGGATGATATAGCTGACGACGACAACGCTGGAAACGAAAAGCCCGATGAGGATACAGGAGATGATATCAGCAAAGTGAAAGGTATCAAGATGGTCAAAACTAAGTCAAAGGGGAAAGCAAAAAAGCCAGCTGCTAAGAAAAAGTAGGCAAATCTATCACACTAATGGTTTTCGATCATCATTTATCGTGTTATATGCAAATTATTCGGTTTATATTCACCGTGCCCTTGATCTGCGATACTTTACAATTAATTCATTAGTCCATTCTTCAATTTCGCTTGTTAGTTCTTCAAGTTTTGATGTATAAGCTTCTATTTCAACAACTTGAGCTTTTGACCTTTCAAGTTCTGTATATAACCCTTTCAAAACTTTAGCATCATCTTTAAGTACATCCGAGGCATCAGATAATTCTGCTATATGATGAAGTGCTGAGATGTTTGTCCTTCTAACACTAGATAATTCTTCCAGTACATCTTCACAATCTGAATCAACACGGTCCGCAAGAGCAGAGGCAGTCACTTTCGTGGCTGAAGCAATCCGCATTCCCGAATTTTGATGCTTAAATAGATATCCTAAAAGATCCAAAAATATGCTTCACAATTTCGCTCCAAATTAACATACGATCTAAGTTGTTATCTCAAGAGCTCAGCGCACCATGAATGATATAAACAAAGGAAGTGAATAGAATGGTGGTGAAGGCGGAATAGTCCGGCCCCACCTAAATAGATTTCAAGGTAACCTAATTACACATCTACCTCTCCTGCACCCAAGACAAATGCACTGTGATGGTAGTATCATTTTAACAGCTATGATGTGTATATGCGTTCTTTAGAATTAAAAGTCTGACTGTGTATGGCACTCTTTTCAACCAACAATTAAATAATCTTACAATAACTCTTACTATATCGTCGGATAAAAGGCATTAAGGTTTAACAGTTACATTTAAAGTTCATTTGACAGCTGTCAAATGAAACGGTAAACATACTATTCAGAAAAACTGTCCCAATCGAGTAATTCCACAACATTTTGCTAATTCAATCTTGTCAAAGATTCCTTTATGTATAATGTAAGTGTATATTATCTCATAGAATAACTGGACGGAATAGTAAATTGGAAAAAAATTGGTTGAGCTAGACTATTTTTTTGTTTCTAGTGATTTTTGACCTTTTCTGGGCTTGTTTAGTCGGTCAAAAAGCGTATAAAGCAAAACTTACACTAACTATGGAAAAGAGCATGTTACATCATTGGGCCAGTTTGTGTGTGAAAAAAGTATAGTTTGAATTCGCCAGATCCAAAGTTAGTTTCTCATTTGAGAGCCTGTGCAGTACGCCATTTTGGTCGTAGAGATGCATAATTCATAGCCAATCTGCACACATACCTTCGCTATATACAGTCTGATTTTTAAATTGATCAAATAACTATTGAAACAGATATTCAAGAAAATATGAAATCGCAAAACCACAAAACCCTAATCTACCGAAAAATTGTCAAAAATTGAAAAAACACCAAGGGGTTTATCCAACATTTTGATGATTTTTGGCCAAATTTTAGTTTTATTTGAAACTTTGGTGC
This sequence comes from Tortispora sangerardonensis, assembly GCA_030566855.1. Classification (NCBI taxonomy): domain Eukaryota; kingdom Fungi; phylum Ascomycota; class Trigonopsidomycetes; order Trigonopsidales; family Trigonopsidaceae; genus Tortispora; species Tortispora sangerardonensis. Next base: position 187,914 of record JAKUBJ010000008.1, on the reverse strand, counting down.
AAGATAGAAGTGGACTCATTTTTTTGCGTGAATGTAATATTTTTTGTTCAATATGTCTGGTTCAAGAGATATATACGTTTTAAAATATTGCAAAAACTGTCACATGTTTTGCACATTTTCCTTCCTAAAAGAGTTAACCGAATACAACCGTTCGTTCCTTAAACTGTCTCAATTATTAAAACTTTAATTATAAAGTATCGGATAATAGTCATCTTCTAAATTTTAATATACGTCATGATTCATCACTGTGCTTTCAATCGTTACTTATACAATAAATAAAAATCGTTAAATCAATAAATACGTCCTAATTGTTGCATTTTTAAATAAATAAGCCAGGTTATATAGCCCAGTATATGTGAAATCTTCGTAATATGCCTATCCGAAGGCAAGAGTGTCAAGTAAGATATAGGGCTAAAGTAAGTTCACTATACGACAGCAAATTAATATTCCGGGTAATAAAATCAAAAGAAAGAAACTTCTCGAGGATGATTAAGGAATCCGCAAGAACCATTCATTATTCTTCTCATTTTTTCTAAAAGCCCGGCTTTATTTTGTCAATATCCCGGTTAATTTTAAAGCAATAAAATCTATTTTTTGGAATAAACATGAACGCTTTAAGAGTTGCATTAAATCAAAGCGCTCGAAGAGCAGTGATTTCTCGCAGAGTTTCTGTCCAAATAGCCACCATTCCTAGCCCGAGCATGAGATGGCAACGAGGATTTGCGGACAAAGCTGATACTGAAAAAGAGAACAAAGTTAATGAAGAGAAACAAGAGACCCAAGGAGAAGAGTCTTCGGAATGTGGCAACGCAAGCAAAGAGATGGAAGATAAATTGGCTGCTAAAGATAAAGAAGCAGCTGAATTGAAAGACAAATATTTACGCTCTATTGCAGATTTTAGAAACTTGCAAGAAGTAACCAAACGTGAAGTAAAGCAAACAAAGGACTTTGCTATTTCGAAATTTGCTAAAGACCTTCTTGAAAGTGTTGACAATTTAGAACGTGCTTTAAGTATCATCCCTACCGAGAAGTTAGAGAATGACGAAGTTCCTAAAGAAGTTAAAGACCTTTATGATGGAATTAAGATGACTCAAAACGTTCTTTTAAGAACCTTGGAAAGTCATGGTATGGAGAAACTCTATCCTCTTGATGAGCCTTTTGATCCTCATAGACATGAAGCACTTTTCGAAGTACCTGATGAGAAAAAGGAGCCAGGCACTGTTTGCTTTGTTCAACAGACAGGATATGCTTTAAATGATAGAGTTCTCCGCGCCGCAAAGGTAGGTGTAGTAAGGAAGCAATAAATATAAGACAAAGTCGCTTCGTCTAAGTGATTTGTCCTTTTTGTACATAGTAGTTATTGATTTCGTTTCAATATTGTTTGTAATCATCGAATTTCCACGTTAAATTTATCAACAAGTGTTTTTGATATGCTATTATGAATCGTATTAACCTCTTCACTCAATAAAGTCCTGTCCATAGACTGATATACCACTCTGTAACAGAGCGACGTTTTCTTAGTTTTCGGATGAACAAATTTATCAATGAGTTCTACTGATTCTACTAGGCCAGAAGAATATTGGTGTACTATTTCAGTTAAATCATTTTCATGGAAAGAGGAAGCTGATTCGTCAGATAACCAGAAAGCTATATCTCTTGTCGCCGATGGATATTTTGAATAAGGTCTAAATTTGGTCACATCTCCAGCTGTGAATTGCTTCAAAAACCTTGGATCTTTTGTCCAAAATAATCTGATATCAGGTATAGTAAATAGAAGCATAGCGAGCCTATCTAAACCAATACCAAAAGCCCAACCAACTCCAGACGGTAAACCAGCATTGTTAAATACAGTTTGATGTACGACACCGCAACCAAGGAGTTCTAACCATGAATTATTATAAAGCACTTCAGTTTGAAAACTAGGAGATGTGAACGGGAAAACATCTTCTAGCCATTTCAAAGGGATTGAGCCTGGGTTTGCTTCACCTGACGTCATAGCAACTCTTGAGAAAATATCAGCAATCAAGGATTCAAGAGTCCTTTTTAAATGGTCACCAATGGCTGTAACAAGCTCAGGTGAATGACCACTTTGAACAGGATTAGTCATATTATTAAAAGGTTCACATAATGGCGGAACAACTTCTATGTTTGGCATAGGAATCATATCAGTCTCTTTCCTTATAAGGTCGATAAGTTCTGATTCTGATGAATATGCATTTCTATCCCAATACCTCACGCCTTCAATTTGATGAAACGCTAAATAATGTGATCTATCAATTGAGTCTCTTCTATAAACATCGGCAGCCACGAGAAAAGCATCCTGCGTCTTTCCTTCTTGAGCACCTTTCTTAATCAAATCAACTTGATGTGCCGAAGTATGTGTTCTAAGTACAGTATTTTCATCAGCATAATATGTATCATTCATTGACCTTCCAATATGATCTTTGTCAAATCCTAATGAATCAAAATTCTGATACGTTGATACGAAGGGATCCAGATCATTATAGAAGGTGTAGTTTCCTGGAAGTTGTTTGAACCTTGACTCTACTATAGAGCGCATTATTCCTAGAGGATGAGAGTCATTCAAATAGAGCTTCCTGTTAACATGCGACCTTACAGCATCTGTTATATTTGTAGTAAAAGTTCTTCTACCAATACTACAGATATTATAACCTTTTAAAGGCAACATTATTGAGTATATGTTAGCTAAAAAGGTAAGGTCATTCGACAAGTGAGTTAAAGATACATCTGCCAACGTAGCCCTATAAGTTTATCATATACGCTTCTGTACATTTCAAAGCAATGAACATCTAGGGCTGGCAGAAATTTACTATGAAATTTGTACTTCACCTTCGAAAATATTGCAGATATTTGTCTTGAGCCGGTTTGTTATAGAAATAACTGTTTCTTAAGGGTAATATATCTAATATGTTTTCATTTTTTCGACAAAGGACGATCACGTCACCAACCACCATTTTTAGCAGGCTCAAACATTGTTATGCTCCAAGATACCAAGGACAAAAGAAGGCCCATAAAGGAAGAGTGCCTGTTCGAACAGGAGGTTCAGTGAAAGCTACAACATTAGAACATGGTCTTTATGGTATTCGGCTACGATCGGAAGGCATAAGGATATCCGCTAAGCTTTTGGGCGAAGCAGAAGCTGCAGTTATGCGAAGAATTAAGACACTACCAGGAGCTAGAGTTTACAGTCGACTTGTAACCAATATTGCAGTTTGTAGAAAAGGTAATGAAACTCGTATGGGTAAAGGAAAAGGTCCATTTGACCATTGGGCGGCTAGAGTACCTACAGGACGAGTTGTGTTAGAAATTGGAGCGAATGAAATGCATGAGACTTTCGCAAGAGATACATTAAGACAAGTGAGTGCTAAAATGCCAGGTTTGTATGAGTTTATTAGCAGAGATTCTCCCCCAATGATTGGATTTGAGCATGTTGCTCAACAGGATACTGGGAAGATTAACATTCATGCAAGCACTGAGGTTGAAGGACCAAGATTGAAGGATGCTGAAGTTAAAAAGGATGGAAACCAATCCCAAATTAAGTCTTTTCTTCAACGATAAATGTATATAAAATGAATAACTCATACAAGTAAGCTAGTTAACCCTCGATGTATATATTTCTGTGTACATTCTTAATCATATCAGACCATTTTATGAGCATAATATATTCATTATTTTTGCAGTACATGCTTCCAAATGATATATGGATTTCGAACCTTGACGAAGACGATACTCGTATAAAGCTACAGTTCGCACAATAGGTGGCTTCTTCTCGGGAGCGACTTGAGTTAAGAGTTCCTGCAGGATTGATTTGATGATAGTTTTTGGTGGTATACAATGAGCTAGAAGATCGTAGTATTTAGCTCTAATTGTAAGCAGCTGAGAAGATGACTGCTGTTTAATGATTAAGGAAGCTATATTGTTAGTAACTTCTTTCCAGTCAGGCAAAGGAACGGCAGCATTGCTTGGGATAACAGGATTAGCACCAGACAAAGTAGCAGTGGCACCTTCTAGAATAAGCAAAGCTCTTCGAATATTTCTACCGCTTTGCTGTAAAACTCTTTTAAGAAATTCAGAAGGGATAGGAGTAGGGGAAAGACCTTCTTGCTGAGCTACAAAATTCAACACATTCGAGACATCGTCTAAAGTAGGAGCAGGCACCCTAACAAGTAAAGTACGACTTTTAATAGGATCAATAATATTTGATGTTGTCTGAGCGACAAGAATGAGTCTTATAGAAGAAGAATATTTCTCCATTGTTCTACGCAAAGCAGCTTGAGCATCACGCGAAAGATTGTCAGCTTCGTAAATTACAATTGCTTTAAATGCATGCTTTGCTTTGGTAGAAACTTGATGGGTCTGTGCAGTCTCTTTAATAAGTTCTTGAACAATTACTCGATCGTTTGTAGGTCCAAGATCACTCGGTGTGATTTCAACATGATATGGACTTGTCACTAACGTAAATTCCACCTTACGTGTAGCAGTAGCAGCAAATACTCGAGAATCGAGTCTAATTCGACGAGTGGCAGGGCCATAAAGTTCTTGCAATAATGCGCCTACACGAGTCTTCTTGCCTGCGCCACTTGGTCCATAAAGCAAAAGATGAGGAATATCGTCTGATTGACCAAGTGCTGTTAATCTTTTCGTAAGACTTGGATTTATATCGACTTCCTTTAATGATTTAGGAGTATATTTATCAACCCAAAGCATGATTTATATATGCGCAAACGCGTGAAAAAGGTTTGGTGTGAAGGTGTTAACGCGTTTCTAGGAATCAAAAACTCAAGAAAATGGATAAGGGTTGTGACATATAGCAATTGTGTGAAATCAAGAGAATTGGCAATTTTCTTAAAAAGGAGGCCTGCTGAGGCTGAAAAGTTTCCAGATAAATAAGAAAATTGCTGCGATATGTCTGTTTCATTTAAGCAGTCCACACCTCCGAAGTGAACAAGTGAAAGGCGAAGGCAGAGCCAACACAGAATAAATGGAGAGCAAACAACGAATTAGTAGGGTGGCTTCAGCTTCAAAAAAGTATGGATTTGTACAGTTTTTTAATCATACATACAGAAGATGTTTCACTTGTTATCTTTAACATCTTATAGATGTAGATATGCTACAGATCAGTACAAACGGAGGGTATACTTCAAAGTAGACAAGTGTACTGTTCTATAGTTATTACCATTCTAACACATACATTTACTAATCCTCTTTTAAGCACTTTAGACAGCATACTAAATGATATGTACGCCTTTCTCAATATGTAGATCAATCGTGCCCTGAATCGGCGAAATTGCCAAATGCATTGCTATGTAAAGCCACTATTTTCCTCTAAAGCACTCACACTTAAAAATAAAGACTATTTTAATCGTACCTAAATAAGGAAATATGTTAGATAGCCAAGCTTTGAATTAAAATGATAAAGATCTCAAGAGGCGTAAGACTTAAGAAAAGGTTGCAATTAGAGAAAGTAGGTAGTATTACAGAACTAAGGTGAGCCAAGTGTCACGTGAAGCGCAATTTCACACAGCCACATAATGTGCAACTATATCAATCATGGCTTACAGCGCATTTCCCTCAACTTTTTCCTTTTTTCCTACCTTCTTTTTATGATTTAAGAACCGTAAACAGCCTATTTTCCCCCGGAATACTTGAACTATTTCCTTCGGACAAAGTAAAAAGTCTTTTTCTTATATAAATAAGAGGTAATTTCGAAGTAAAGTGAATGCTTCCAGACAAAAGGACAGGTAAATAAGTGCCGAATAGACTTTGAGAGTTTCTAGAGTCAGATCAAATCGTTAAGTGATGAAAACCAAAATGACAGCCAAAGTAAATAGTAGATCACAAAAAGATCCAGTATCGAATGTTTTGATTCTGTATGGATTTGAAAACGAGCAAGGGTTCGAAGACCTTTGTGCTGAGGGAAGTATAGAAAATCGTTTGGAAGAGTTTCGACTTCAAGCTTGGGTGCCATTGAAAAACATGAGAAAGATCATAGTTATATTTGACAATACCCAACATGCGAAAATTGCTAAAAGATTCCTAGAAGAGAAGAAGATATTAAAGCCATTTGAAGGAAATATCAGGTATGGACCATACTATGATGAAAAGAAAGTCAAATCTACATTGAAAGTCCCTCATAGGGGAAGAACACTTCTTATAAGTCCGCCAGTTTCACCTCCACCTGAATGGGAACAAATTGAAGAAGAAGCACCTAATACTGAAACACATTTTCCTCATGAGAATATGTTGCTTGAAGCTATTAGGAGAATTGAAGAGGAGCGTAATATGACAGGTTTTGTTGACACTGACGAACGTGCTGATGTAGCAGCCAATACTGGTAGAAAAGATTCATTGGTGCTCCTTGAACACCCTGAAATGAACATTGTATTAGATAGGGAATAGGTTGAAATGCGTATATATTAGAGGATAATGTTTAATGGTTTTTCGTTTTTCGTTTTCTGTAGAGAGTAAATATTTGTGTACGTTTAGGAAATGAGCAAAAGAGTTTTATATCTTTCGCTCCCTTCCTCACCTTTTCAATAAGCCCAATTCAATAGCACGATCCAGTATAGCCAATAACTCGGGTCTTCGTGCAAGTAGATCAGATGCTTGAGATATTGTCACCCACTGTCTTTTTCTATGAGATTCAGGCCATTCACTTGCTTCTTCTTCGACCTCCAAAATATAAAAATGCATTTCTGAAAGTGTAGACTTTGTACCAATTATCTTTGAAATATTCTTATTATGGGACCTGCGCACGACAGGTAATGCGTCCTTCAAAGTACCAGATATTCCAGCTTCTTCCCAAGTCTCACGTTGTGCAGTATCTTCTAATGTTTCATCTGATTCATGTCCTCCCTTGGGTAACACCCACTTATCTGGATTAGCAGCCGATGATATTAATAGCACTTTATCGCCAGTACTATTAATTGGAACTGTGCCAGCTACAATCCTTGCACCATCTTCAGTATACATTTGCTTTTCTCTACCCACACGTGATTCCATTGATTTTTCAAAATTTTTGATCATTTTGCTTTCCTGTCTTCTATTAGTATATTTTTTACCTATAACGGTGGCTACTTTTATGTATTTGTCTATCAACTAACTGGTTGAAAAACAAAGTGAAGCAGGAAGAAGAAGAGGAATAGGAGAAGGCTGTAACAACGACTTATATATGTCAAAGGTTTAAGGGGCTTTCGGCCTACTTGTATACTTGTTGATGCGAGAAATATCAAAAATATGCAAGCTTTACCTTCCTTTGTATGTTAATAATGATGGGTTCTTTGTATTGTTTAAAATAGCCATACAAGAAAGGCTATTTCTATATTCTTTTACTACCTGAAAAGGGGGATGATTAGAGTTTCCAGGTGCTACAGACATATTACAGGGAACTCAATGAGTAAAAGCCCGCATAATTATCGCTCTTCGAATCAATAAAAGATAGAATGAGGGATGTATGTGCAATTGACATTGGTGCCAATATGGAAATTATCGAACGTATTCGGGCACGGGAAAGGAGTGTCCCTTTGATGTGTCAGTTTTAGGCAATGCAAGGGTAAATCTTCTCAGCGAAATATAAAACTTTGAACTTTATTGTCATAATCGAAATAATTATACTAATTATGAAAAAGATATAAGAAAAAGAGTGTATTCGTAACAGAAAGGAGGTGTAGCTGTCTTGTATGACAAAACCGGTATACCTACCTCACGAATGCTGCAAAAAGCTCTCTCTATAATCTATGACAATTTAACTAAGATCAACAGGGAAATTTCCATTTTCTAATAAGTTAGTAAAAAAGCAACAAAAATGAGATTATTTTCGACATCAGTGAAAATATGAAAAGAAGAGCTTTTCCATACTCAAATTAAACTTACCTCTTTGTTCGTCCCATCTCTCGGACCATGAATCAGGACAGAGAGATCTATAGGTATAGAAAAATTGCTTGCAGGGCTCAAATTCTTCACCTTTGTTGTTTATACAACGGTGATAATCAATATAAGCTTGACTTTATATAACTGATGTTAGTAATCAATTTCGGTAAAAGGTATATCGTGTTAAACTTACAGGCAATGCTTGCTTTGATTGATGTTAGGGAATCTAAATATATGTTAGTAAATGAATTGTGTGAAATGCGAAACATTTAGCCAAACAAAATCTGCGTAAAATCAGAAATGGCCGATTGAGGCTAGGAAAATAACGTGATTAGGAAAAGCGCAGGTATTTTGCTCCATCGACTAGTTGAGTTGCTACTTACTTAGGATCGTGGTTAGGAGTATGGAAAATAGGATCCAATTTCTCAGCACTCATTATGACAAATATTTAAAAAGAATTAAACAAAAGAAAGTAAGAATTTCTGTAAGAATTTCTTGTGTATATATACAAAAGAAACAAAATACAGGAAAAGTAAGGTGATTGTATAGCTGGTTCGGAAACAGACCATTAATCCATTTTTTACACAACTAGTTTGATTGGCTTATGCAAATTGTTATAGCAACCAATTAATTATGACTCCTTGTATCCGAAGATTGAAATGAATTTACATCATCTTCGAAAATTATCTCAATTTTTATGGATATAAAAAGCACATCGCTCGCTCGCTCTTCCCAGAGTACAAATATACAATGAATAAAGACACTTCAAAGCTACAACTTCAGCCTTCCTTAGATACTGTGAAAGATCTACTTTCAAAGGATCCAAAGGCTAATATTATACCGGTTTTTCTATCCATCGATTCTGATCTTCTAACTCCTATCATCGCATACTTGAAACTCACCAATGGCGCTTCTGCAAAACACTCTTTCCTTTATGAGTCTGCTTATCAAGGTGAGAGTATAGGAAGGTATTCAATGGTTGGAACAAACCCTAGAAAAGTAATTGCTACCGGTGAAGGTTTTGGTCCTGAAATTGATCCATTGATCCTACTTGAACGTGAACTCAAAGACTATTCTGAACTTCAAATTCCAAATCTTCCTGCTTTCTCAGGTGGGGCTTTGGGTTATGTTTCATATGACTGCATTAAGTACTTTGAGCCAAAAACTAGAAGAGAGCTTAAAGACAATTTGAAGATCCCGGAAGCTTTGTTATTCTTGTATGACACTGTAGTTGCTTTCGATCATGTATTTAATAGAATTATGACTATCACAAATATTCATATCGGTGAACGAAATGGAAAGTCTCTAGATGTTCTCTATGAAGAAGCCGCTGCCACTTTACGAGGTGTTATGGATATTCTTACTTCTGATGGCCCATTAAAGGTTCCAGAACAACCAATTTTAACAGAAGAGGAATTGAATCAGACTCCTGAATATGTTTCAAATATCGGTCAGGAAGGCTATGAAAGCCATGTCACAAATCTTAAAAAGCATATACATCTCGGTGATATCATTCAAGCAGTACCTTCTCAAAGACTTGCAAGAAAAACAAGAATTCACCCTTTCAATGTCTATAGAGAGTTACGAACTGTTAACCCTTCTCCATATATGTTCTATATTGACTGTGGTGGTTTCCAGCTTGTCGGTGCAAGTCCTGAACTTCTTGTTAAATGCAATAAAAAATCTCAGATTATCACGCATCCAATTGCTGGAACTGTAAGAAGAGGCAAAACACCTGAAGAAGATGCAAGACTAGCTGAAGAGTTAAAGAGCTCTTTAAAGGACAGAGCTGAACATGTAATGCTTGTAGATTTAGCTAGAAATGACGTCAACAGAGTTTGTGATCCACAGACTACAAATGTTGATAGACTTATGACTGTGGAACCATTCTCACATGTAATGCATTTGACTTCTCAAGTTTCGGGAATCTTACGTCCTGATAAGACTAGGTTCGATGCTTTTAGATCAATCTTCCCTGCTGGAACTGTATCTGGTGCTCCTAAGGTAAAAGCTATGGAACTCATTTCTGAATTTGAAGGTGAACGAAGAGGTGTATATGCTGGTGCTGTTGGGCATTGGGGTTATTCTTCAACAAGCATGGACACATGCATTGCTTTAAGAACAATGTTGTTTAAAGACAACACTGCTTACCTTCAAGCAGGAGGTGGTATTGTTTATGATTCCGATGAGTATGATGAATATGTTGAAACTCTAAACAAACTCAAGGCTAATGTTCAGGCTGTCATAAGAGCAGAAAAAAAATATGGCACTTCAACTCAATAGAATTATCATCCTTTGTAATATTTAACCGCTCTATAGAGAGCTTTCATATGTAGACTTTAAATCAACCTAGGAACAGTCATGTCTTTGACGATCTTGCCTGAATCGTCAACAGGTCTTAATATTCCTCCGTTATCGTATTGTGCTTTGAAAAAGGTATAGTGAAGTACAACTTGATCTATTCCTCTCATTGCGGGATCTTTTGCAAAATCGGGATCAATGAAGAAAAAGATCGGCATATCAACAGATTCGTTGGCTAATAATTGTTGTTCTTCGAAGCAAAAACATTGAATCTTTGAAAAATACTGTGCAACTTGAGAAGGTGTTACGGTGTACGTAGCTACTCCGATAATGTTCTTGTCGGATTTATTCATAGCTTTGTAGAATGCCAATGCTGTCTCTCCTGGTTTCACACTTACATACCTTTGTTCTGGAGTGAACTTCCAAGGAAGTGCATCTGCTACACTTGATGAAAAAATTACCTTTATCCGAGGTGCATTCTCTACAGGTACCAATCGCTCCGGTGTAGCCTTATTGCTTGCTGCTTGAATCGGTGTACCAGCCCATCCCATTTGTGAACATAGCATCTTGTATAATGGTACAGAAGCATAGGTAAGCCCTAAAAACAATATAGCAGCAGCGCTTTGATATAACGCATTATCTAAACGTTTCGAATCATTAGGATTTCTACTGATTTCGCCACGAGCTCTTGCCCTAATGATTTCATACTCTTTCATAGATATCCATCTTTTTGTCATGCAATAAGGTCTTATTTTATTTATCCTATTCTTTGCAAATCTAAACATATTTACAATTATGGGGTATATGTATGTAAAGGGGTGTTTTGAATGAATGGCACCACTTTGTGTAAGAGAAAAACTAAGTGGTTGTCGGTGATTGCACTACTTTTCTGTTAAAAACTACGTTCATTTGACTAGCACAACCGCGTATATTTTATATGGGATTTAGATGTTTCCAATAAAGTCATTTTGTATGGATGTATGTAAAGAAAATTGTGAAGTTTCTTTATGTTAGCGATGTGCTGCCATAGATGGTCATGACCGTGCTCCTACGCGTACCAAATCGCACTCGATGCACATGAACCAAACAGTATAAGATATATCTAGATGAACCAAATAGTACACTATCTGTATGTCATGCAAATAATTATTCCTGTGTAGATCATTTTATATGACTATGTGTGTGTAGGTCATAACTGTCGTAGCTTGTTGCGTGTGTGAATGCATATATTTCACATATGCATATACACAATTGAGCACAACCACGTTCCGTCTTTCTTAACACTCCTTCATTCCTTTTTGATAAAATATAATTCAGTTATTTTTGTCGCATTAATAATGAAGTCTTTAACTTTTGTGCCATGTATGGCATTACTTCTTTCACTGGCTTCTAGTGTTGTGCCACAAGCTGCGCCATTGAGCCCCATTAAGATTCAAGGTCGTAACTTTGTAGACTCTGTAACTGGGGATAGATTCATGATTAGGGGAGTAGATTATCAGCCAGGAGGTGCTTCGGCAGTAAGTTCTGGCGGTGACCCTTTATCTGATGTTCAAGCATGTACAAGAGACGCATATATGCTTCAGCAATTAAATATCAATACTATTAGAGTATACTCCATTGACCCTTCCATAAATCATGACGAGTGTATGTCTATTCTCGCAGCAGCAGGAATTTATTTAATGCTTGATGTAAATACACCTCTTGCAACTCAACATTTACATAGATATGAGCCTTGGACTACCTATACGACGTCATATTTGACTCATGTATTTTCCGTAATTGAAGCATTTTCAGGTTATCCTAACACTCTTGCATTCTTTGCAGGGAATGAAGTTGTTAATGATTTTGAGTCTGCACAAGTTTCACCTGCATATTTAAAAGCAGTTGTGCGTGATATGAAGCAGTACATTGCTAATCATGTGTCTCGGCCAATTCCAGTAGGATATGCAGCAGCAGATGATCTCAAGTTCCGTCATTCTCTTCCAACTTATCTAGCATGTGGGGACGAATTTGAAGCAATTGATTTCTATGGTGTAAACTCGTACCAATGGTGTGGCCGCCAGACAATGGCAACAAGTGGTTATGATCAACTTTTGATAGATTTTGCTAACACTTCTGTTCCTGTGTTCCTTTCTGAATATGGCTGTAATCATGTACAACCACGTATATTTCAAGAAGTAGAAGCCCTTTATACTTCACCAATGTCTGATTTGTTCTCAGGTGGTCTAGTATATGAATATTCTGAAGAACCAAACCATTACGGTTTAGTTAAACTTCAAGATGATAACAGTGTACGTGAATTGGTCGATTATAAGCGTCTTCAAGCTCAATTATCTAAAGTTAAAGAAAATAGCTTCCCATTGATTCAAGCTACCTCTGAACGAAAAGTAGATTGTGAAATATTCGATGAAGACTATTTAAATACTTTTTCATTCATCCCTTATACTCAGAATGCTAAAGATATCATAGACGGTATCAGAAAGCCAAATAATGGTAAGATAGTCGTTCCAAAAAGTTGGACTTCATCTGCAAGAATTTATGAATTCAAAGGAGCTTCAGTAAATGGTTGGACAGTTTCACAGATTAACTCCTTGAGCACAAAACCTGCTTCTATTCAAGGGTACAATCCAGGCCAAGTCCCTATTGAAGGACCATCTGTAAGATCTACAAACAGTGCCCCTTTTGATTCTGTCGATTCTTCCGGTATTGCTTCATTGATATTTTTCCTTCTTTGCGCATACATGAGTTTTTAAGTTTAGTAATCCATTTTCCCCTTTGCAATACATGATTATAACATAAGCAAAATATTCAATAAACAAGTAGTCTTTTGGTTAGTTGGTGCATTTTCTATAATTCTTAAGTTACCCTTTTGGGACAGTTCTTGCAATTCACATACTTTCTTATCTTACTACTTAATCTTCGATCTTTTTATATGCTTAAATAGTCAAAAAAATAGATCCTATACTGATAAAATACGTTATATTTTATTAAGTTTGTCTTGTTGGCAATAAGTATAAATAGAAAGAAGATATGAAAGGTCTGGTATTAGGAATTTCAAGCGTTTGTCTGCTTGCAGGCCTTAATTTCTTCGAATATCATGAGAACAGCAGTTTAGAACCCGCCTACTTAGGTATCTGTTTACTTTTATCCTTATTTGCAAAGTATTCACAATCTAAATACTCATTTGATAATTATATATTAGTTATATGTCTATCTTTCTGTTTTGGTTGGAATTATGCCTATGCTTGCTGGTTTTGCTTTGCTAAGTTCAAAGACACTTTAAGACGTTTATTGTGCTTCACTCCTATATGCGTATTTGGTATACTGATGAATCTTCATGTAGGCTTCCCTTTGTCACTGCTTGATCTCTCTTTGGTACTTGGAATAGCTATATTGTACAGTACCTCATCTAGGATCTCAAGCAAAAATGCTTCCTTAAGCGTATTATTTGTTGCTTTGATTTCTATAGCTTACCAGTTTGCTTATAGAAAGGATTTTTTTAATCCTTTTCTCGCTGCTTTATCTCTTTTAGTGTTTGCTTTATTAGGAATATTACCTATCGAATCTGAAAATATTGAGCTTTGGCAATTCACCTTCGCAATGGTATCTGGAGTTATTACAGAGGCCCTTGTATTGCACAATGTATTCGATTTGGCTGTACACACTTCTATTTCTAGTATTCCAGTTCTAGCTTCTTTAGTATCGGCACTTGTGCTATCTTTAACAAGGTACACTGAATACCTTGTAGTATTCTCAGGAAAGTTTGCTAATATTTTGGTCAATGACAGCGATTCTAGAAATATATTCTATTTCTTGGTTTTGAATTTCGTATTCATGATTCTCCAGTTAGTATACGCAATCTACTCTCGAAGTCTTGGACTTTTATCTGATTCTATCCATATGTTCTTTGACTGTTTAGCGCTCGTTGTTGGCTTATCTGCATCAGTTCTAGCACAACTTCCTCCGTCTGAGCAGTTCCCATATGGTTTAGGTAAAGTTGAAACAATTGCAGGCTTTGCCAATGGTGTGCTTTTAGTAGTTATATCTGTTGGTATAATAGCAGAAGCATCTGAAAGGTTTAAGAATCCTGTCCATTTAGAACGAGTTAATGAACTTTTCGTTGTTAGTGCGATTGGATTAGCAGTAAATTTAGTAGGTATATTTGCTTTTCATCATGGCCATCATCATGGGCATTCTCATGGCCACGATCATTCACATACGCATGATGAGAAGCACAATAGAAAGGATCAAAAGCATGACCACGAACACGAACACGAACACGAACATGACCACAAACACGAACATAAACATAAACATGAACACACACACAACCACACACGGGATCATCACCACAAATGCTCTGAATCTGATAACAGTAACATACATGGGATCTTTTTGCATATCCTCGCAGATACTATGGGATCTGTGGGCGTTCTAATATCGACTGGCTTAACAATTCTATATGGATGGCATTGGGCTGACCCATTAGCATCGATTGTAATTGCAGTTCTGATTTTTGTGTCCTCAATCCCCCTACTTTCGAGCTCTGCGAAAGTCTTATTATTAACAATCCCTTCGGAAGATGAATATACAATTCGCGGTATGTTAGATGATATTTCTACATCTATTTCACCAGAGATTATATCTTTTTCAGTTCCCCGTTTTTGGGCAGATGAGTCTGGAACTCATGGTATACTTCATATACAGGTAAAGGACGGTATCAAAGCTCGAAGTATGGATCAAATCAAACAAAAGATCCGTAAACGTGCCAATGCTGCAGGTATAAAGGATCTAGCAATTCAATTAGAAGGACCTGATACGGAGTGTTGGTGTGAAAATAACGCTGCTCCAAATGAAGATAACTGAATCTATACAGCATTCAGTAAATATCTAAACTTATCGATAAACATGAATAAAGGTATTATGAATGTTGGCAAATAAACTCCTGTAAGTTTCCATTTATCGTCTAAACTCAGTGCTGATATATCCCATATCGCTAGGATGCATGCAAGTGTGGTGATACTTGCTTCCACGGCATACGCTAATACGTAAACAGATGCTTTCTTAGAACCTCTTTTTAAGTAGAGTGGCAGTATTACAAACAATGGCAATTGAAACACCAATTCAATCCATAAAAAGCCTTGCAACCACGTTGGAGGGTTGGCCATAAGCAAATCATTGTTTTGATTTATATGGAATGTCAATGCATTCTTTTGAAAATTGGCTAACGCTGGCCATGATGATCTGAAAAGATCTAAAGGTGCAAGATCAACAATTGCTGTAATCACGGCATGAACCATACTTTTATAGAAAAATAAAAATAGTTAGTAAATTTTAATAAATCTAAGCAGAATTGTTAACATTTTAACATACAAATATATGGCATATACATTGTCTAATTTTTGCCCCATTTCTCGTGTTTGTTATTGTGGTGCTATAAAGGAAGGCAAGATTCGAAGAGTGTCAAAACCCGCTTTATCGGTGATCTTATTGTAGCAAATTTACAGATAATAATTATATCCTATACATTAAAAATTGAAGTAAACCCAAACATAAACATTACCTTTAATTAAACAATGTGTGTCATAAGAGAAAAGAAGAAGAAAAGTGCAAAACAGAAAAAGCTTTCAAACTGTTGCAATGGCTTTAGCTTGATTTGAATTCAAGGACTGAGTATAATGTTCATCTGATGACTCAGAGGAATCTATATCAATTAAGCGAGTTGAAATTCGTGGACCCGGTGTTGCAGTAACAGTAGCTGCAGGTGAAGAGGGCATTCCAGTAATAGTACGAGCACTATCAAGAGGAGTGTCGTCAGGTCTACTTTCTAACGAAACAACTGATTTCTCAATAGATAAAGAAAGGTCAATATCTCTCTTGATGCTTAAAGAAGTTGGATTAAACTTCATGTCATCATTATCCTTTAATTGAAGCAATGCTGTTGCGGCAACCAAATCTTGAGTATCTGGAGTGCTAGGAGTGGGTGCTTCTTCTTCAGTTTCAGTGCCATCAGTTTCTTTACCAATTGACCCACTACTGACAGTGAAACCCAATGGAGTTGTCTGATTGACTTCTGATATATTTGCTTCACCGGCTGGTTCACTTACAGTAGGTGCAACTGGAGGAATATCTTCAACTATATCATCAACTCTAATTACTAATTGACGTAGCTCAAACATACCAGGACCAGACCCGTCGATAATAATATCATTTTTAAATCCAGGTACTGATCTAAAATAATTGAAGAGCGTAACGCGGTAAGTATGAGGCAAAGGTCTGCTGAAAGGATTTCCACCTACCCAAACTTCCACCAAATTCTTGCATTTAGTCAAAACTTTTAGAGCAGATACGTCTGAAATTAAATTATCCCGCAAATCCAACCGCTCGATATTAGGTAAATCTACAATGCCTTCCAATGAAGATATACGATTGCCTCGTAAATTCAACACAGTGATATGTGATAATGAACCAGAAGATAAATTTGAAAGATCATGAATCAAATTCTTAGAAAGATTTAAAGTTTTAAGCCCGTGAAGCGGTTGAATAGCTTCAGTAGGAATACTCAAAAACTTATTACTAGAAAGATCTAATGAAGATAAACTTTCAGTAACTGACAAAAAGGATGTATCAGAAATAGTAGAAAATTCATTATCTGCAAGAGATAAATGCTTCAAAACTCTCCACTTAGAAGGAGGAGGAAGATGGTGTACATGAAGAGCAATACTTGTACCAGAACGAGATGTCTCTGTAAGTCCACCGTTGTGATTCTGCAACGAGCCCCTAATATGAGCTAAAGTTGCAGAATTAGAAGACGAAACAGATGAGGCGGAGTTAGAACGATCCAAATTTGAAGACTGTGAATTAGATCTGTTAACAGCAGAAGAGCAGGATTGTGAGCGGTCATTACTTGAAGAGTATGAATTACCTCGTGCAACAGCATTTCTGCCATCTAAAGAAGATCTAGAATTTTTTCTATTTGAATTCAAGTTCGAATTATATGCTTCTTTATTAGAAGAAGACCTGTTTTCCCTAGATAAAGGAGAACCATAATGAGATTGTAAATGCTGAGAATGTGGCATGTGATAAGAGTGTGGATGAGGGTGAATAATGTGACTTTGATAAGATGAAGAGGTCGATGTCGTACTGCTATGTGGATACGCATCGTGATTTGATTCTGAGGGTGAGTATGAGATATCTGAATTAGGCATATTGGTAGAGAAACTACTCGATCTGGGGGGCATGTGATTTGAAATCGAGGTATTAACTGTACTTGATCTTGAGCGTCTCCTATCAGGAGAATGGTCAGAGGGAGCTGAAACTAACAGATCAGTAGGATCTGATAAGTTTCCACGTCTAACTACCAAAAATCTAAGTTGATCGGCAAGAACATTCCAACCATAAAATGATTTTGCATCAATATCAACTAATTCTAATGCAGTAACATTTTTGAAAACAACTAATGGTACAGCGGTTTCAAAAGGGTATTCTTCGTGATCTTTAATTAATCTTGCTCGAGGATCAGGGGCAAGACGTATGCAAGGAAGTTTTGTAAAAGCAGAGTATATATATTTCAAATCCTGTCTTACGGCAGCTTGGAAACGCTCTTTTCTTAGTTCGTTTGAAGAAGCAGAATTCAATACTCGTGTCCATATAGATGATACACCAGACATTACTGATTTAACAGAAGATACAGATCGAATTGACATTGTATCTGATTGTGATTTTCGTAAAGGATGCTTTAAAAATGAAATATAATTGTCTGCAGAACCTTCTGAAACAGTTTGTTCAACTCTAATATTCATCGGTCCAACACTTACGCCTAATTCTTCAAATCGATGTAAAAGATAAAAAAGGTGATGTGAAGTTAAGCTCAATCTTGAAGCTTTAATTGTAGATGCAGATGTAGATATAGACTTAGCAGATGTTTCCGGGTTTTTATCATTCATAGATTTTCGATAAAGTGATAAAACATTAGCAAGTTGACGTTCATGCGATCTTATAAAAGAAGCAAGGTTCCTTATGTAAAGATCGCCGTCACAGGAATCATTCATTTCGTGATAATCGTAGATTTCGATATTAGAAAAAGGTAAACAAATGGATCGAAAGCTGTTCTAAAAAATCAAGGTATAGAATTTTTTTCTTTAAAATAACAAAAGCAAAAGAAAAAAAAGAAAAAAACTAGTTTGAAAAACTGAAAATCAACAAACAGAAAAAACGGTTATGGCATAAAATAACACAGGAAAAACAACAACAAAAAAAAGTCGGTGTAGAAAATTTCACTGAAACGGAGTCAAAAAATAAGCTACCAAAAACAAAACAAAAAATAAAACAGAAACAAAAGGCTTTATTTTTGTTGTTTTTCGTGTGAAATCGAATAACTGAAAGATGAAGGAAAAAGCGGCGATGAGTAAACAAGATAGTCGTAGGCCAAAAAAAAACAATAACAAAACCAAAAGGGTATACGGGGACAAAAATGGGTGAAATATAAAGCAGCAAAAGAGTAGCAATAAAGAAACAAAGTATGTAATACAACTAATAGTAAAAATAAGATGTTTCCTTTTTCCTTTATTGCTTGTCTTTCAATAGACAAAAAAGCAAAGTAATGATGATAAAATGAAAAGAAAGGTAAGTTTAAAAAGATCAACTTGATGGAAGAAAAAATGTGTGGAGTATGAGTAACTTAAACCGGAATGGATAAAGCGGAGTCTAAAACTTTATTTTGTATACACCCTTAAATAATTTGGTTTTAAAGTTTCGATTAAACTTCATTTACTATATGTAGATTTCGGAATTTAAGCTTCTGTTATCTGTATTTTCGTTTGAGCAAGTTAGAAAGCTCATTCGTATGTTTATTGATTTTATGAATTTATCCACTTATCCTATACTGCATCTGCTTCTTTTGCTAATTTATGTTTTTCTTAATTCTTATTTTACCAGCTCTACTTTTAGATGTCTACTCTACCCGTTTAGGTTACGTCACTTATACTTCTTATCCTATCAATGCCAAAGAAACTAACTAAATATCACACTATTTTTAATGGCGGACACGAAGGTATTTAGACGTTCCTTTGTGCAATCTAAATTTCACAAAAAATGCTCTCATATTAGGTTCGCTTTTTAGATCTATCGAGATGCTCAATATGAATCACTTAAGAAAGGGCCCTTTCTTGGCTATTCCTTTCTTTATCTATAACTATTTCTCCGATACAAGGACACCGAAACCATTTTCATTATATCATAACCTTTTTGCAAATTCTTCCACTTATGCTAAACATAGTTAAAAATAGGCCATAACTCCTTCTAAATGAATTAGAACGTTTCTTTCGCGATAAGCGATTATCAGGTGGTACTAATATGAACTTATTTCTACTTACCGTTTTCCATAACAAGTAATGAGACAAGCAAAAAAACTCATACCTGTTATGTATTTCTCTTTCAAATATGCATATCTTAGAAATTCTTGGTCATACTTGCATTTGCTCTTGTAAAATACTTAAAACTAAATGATCGATCTATCGATGACGTTTTGTTTATTTTCCCCGCGTAAGTTCGCTTAAACTTTTTAACCATTGGCCAGCCAGCTGTCATATGAACCTTAAATTCAAACCGTTTCAGGTACAACCCACTTAAGATGATTTGCAACAAAAACCCGGGGTAATTTCGCTTATATCTCTTATATTTGTACATGCAATAAGTCTTATCATACATGCTATAACTCTTGTGTTGTTTCTTCTTGTCTTCGTCCCTTACAATATAGAAAAGTCAATACCAAACAGCTCCAACGATAGATATTTAGCATCAATACGGGATTCATTCTCCTTTTGTCTTCTTACTAACTCCTCAAGAAGATCCGCTGCTTTTGATGCATTCAACGCAAAAGATCCTTCTTCTTCTATTCGTTCTTCCCCTTTCATACGACGAAATTCTCCTATAATCCAGTCGGTCTTTTCTTGATCTCCTTCTTCTGTTGCGTACATAAACAAAGGCCACATCAACTCTGAGTGCAGAAATCTCAACGGCGTCATGTATCGCCATTGGACTTCATCTAACCTGTAAAACTTTAACAAGTTATTCCAAATCTCATCATGCGCCGTTTGTATCTTCATATCCATTCTTAAATCCCACCATGAAACTCTATGTAAATAAACATAATGTGACCAAAAATTACATAAAAAAATCCTTGTCTTAGTAAACAAGGAATAAGCTAATGTCGAGTCTAAAACTTTACACAGGTCCTCATAGGAACTATCAAAGATAGCTGGCCTTTCTTTCCATAGTTTCTCTAAACCTTGAATAATCTTTAATGCTTCATTGTGAACTTCCACTTCTTTTTCAGGAACTCCTCTATCTTCATTATGATGTCTATCCATGTTAGCAATACGTCGTACAAACGTTTGTGACACAACATGAAACTCCGTCAAAGGTCTGTACAAAGATTCAAAAATATATGATTTTAATGTATCAAACTGTTGATTGTCTTTAAGAGTTAGCTGATTAAACACTTGTCTATCGTCGTCAACAATACTCAACATTAACGACGATGACCCACCTAGCACACCTGTCCCTCCCAAATGTATAGCTTTAGCATCTAGTAATAGTAACCAAGACATGAGTTTCTTTGAAAGACTGCTCCAGTTTCTGCCTTTGATAGGCAACAAGCTATTCAGTTGTCCTTCAGTAAAACTTGGAAGCTGATCCCTGCATATTAATTCAAAACATCCTAGCAAAAAAGATGCTATTAAAATCTGTTCATAATGAACATCATCTTCATCTCCTATAGTTAGAATATCTATATCTCCCCGTGCTGACAGGTATAGCTCTAGTGCTGCTGATCGATCTCCCGTAAACCCACTTCCTGTTCCATCTTCAGTACCCCAAAGAGATGATGAATAAACTTCGGTAAGTGCACATATACACTTACATATATAAGGAACTCTTTGAGCTAGTTGTAAAAAATGATCCTTAATATTATTCCATGACGTTAGATCAAGTGTCGATATAATAGGAGGATGCACGTTTTTCTCAAAATATTTTTCAAGAAAAAGTCTCTTCTGTTTCAATATTAAACCAATCTCACTTTCGCATTGTATTGGAATTATAAACTTATTATGCAAATCTTCCAGATCATAACTATCCAAAAAATCAGGTATAACAAGGTCTGCCGATTGAGGTTTCAAAGTCATAAGAGTTGAGGCTAAATCATCTACTTCTTCCACCTTTCTTCTCTTCCTAGATTCGTCTTCAATGTCAGTATTTAAATATTCGCATTCGCGTTCAAGTCTTGTACAGTTCCAACATATAGGCCTTAACAAATCACATTTTACTTTCCGTTTTTTACATGTTAAGCATCCCACCCGCGTTCTCGGTGCAGACCTTCCTAGTCTCCGCTTTACACTCTCATATTTCTTTAACTGGTTAACCAAAATTTCAGGTGGTCCAGCTTTGTTGGCCATACTTAGTACCTCATTCTAGCTATGCAATGTGTCAAGCAGTATGTGATTCTTATGACGATACAAATATGACTGCATAAATATACCGCCCTATACAGGCTAATACTAAGAATCACATACTGATTTTTGCAAATAAATTGTAGGGCTATTGTTACAAATATTAATAGTTTTCTTCGAGGACATACATTTTTCGTATAATAATATAATAATATTATATACTACATTTACACTCTAAGTCATGCTGAGATACTCTTCTTTTACCATAGGAAGGTCTCTCACTCTACAGAGTCGAGGATGTTTGCTGCGTAACGTATGCCGTCATACTGCCCTCTCATCTTTTGTAAAATTGTACTCGAACTTACCTAAGAATGAGAATAATGACAAACTCCCTCAAAGCTTGAACAAAGAGGCTGATTTGCTTGCTAACAATACTGAGAATCTGCCAAGCTCAAAAAAGCAGACATTTGAAAGTCCTAGTATCTATACCCCTCAGGGCTCAAAGATCATACCACCTGAAAGATTTGAAGATCCTAACAAGGTAATGCCCAACTTTCCCCTCGGAAAAGAATCAAAAGCTACAATGACTCCTGATAGTTATCCTTCACCGAGGGTTGGTCCGAATCTAACGTTTGGACAGCTTATGCTGACACTTTTCAAATCTACACCCGGTGAACCTGTACTATTATACAAATCAGAACCTCAACGGTTATACTATGTAATATTATGGGCAACTGCATTTACAGTGACTGTATATGCATTAAATATGTTTAGTTTGTTTGAATCTCAGATCTTTGATATATATATGAAGAATGAGAACGAGCTGCCGCCGGGTCATAACGTTGTGTATATGTTTTTAAGAACAGGCCTTAACTCTCTATCACTGCTGATCGCAGGTGGGTTTCTTTATGCCCTTTTTAAAGGTAGATCTAGACTCATCAGGTCAATGCACTTTATTTCAAAAGGTAAAGATGAGGAACCAGTAGTTCGTATTACCACTAATACAAGACTCCCGTTTGGTGTAAAGAATCAACCACTTCCTGTCTACGAACTTCCGCTCAGTGAGCTACAATTTGGTAAGCATGGTATTGCTTGGACAGGTCAGGGCTTTTATGGTACTGCTGACAGGTCTTCTTTCATGATGGTATTAAAGCAAAAGGGCCAGTTCTTCCCTTTCTTAGTAGATAGATCTGGTTGGTACTGGGGAGATGGGCGAGTTTGGGATGTACTTTTTGGTAAGCAAACAGTTGAACAAGCAGAAAGAGGTATTACATACAAAAAGAAATGGGAATTGGCTCGCCTTGAACGTGAGCAGAATATAGAAAAGAAGAAGTTAGTAGAGGGGAAGAATTGGAAGATGAAAGAGTTTAAAAGCATGGTTAAATCTGATGTTTCTAAAGCTAAATCGGTTCTAGGTTTCTTGTCGAGTTCAAAGAAGTCTGCTGAGCCTTCTGAATCTATAGAAAAGAAGAAATCAGGTCCTCGTTTACGAAAAATATCCAACAGGAATGAAGAATGAGTTTGCAAATGGTAATACAAACTGTATATAACATATATCAGATGAGATACTATTATAAATTATTTAAGTAACAATTGCCCCTTTCCATCGCTCAAATAGTATTGAAGATTTTTCAAATAGTTAGAAGCGTCTGTACCAGCTGATGGATATTTTGAAGACAAAGTAATATTTACAGTCAAAGCGTTAGCAACAGTAGTGATGGGAGTCCCAGCTGAAGAAATAGAACGGCTAGATGTTAGAATATCGTAGACCGACGAAGAAGAGGGAGATGCAAAAGTTGGTACATTGTCGGAAACAATAGAAAGACTTACATCAAAGGTGACCGTACCAACAGAAGGGGCTAAAATATCATGAAATAGTTCATCCGATCTTGAAGCATATTTTAATGCATGATGATAGGCATCTTGAATAGCTAAACTGGAAGCCTTTTCTACTAAGCTAGACAGTGATACTTTAGCAGACGTAGACGTAGCAATGCTATTAGCTAGCTCTTGAATATTAGTGAGATCTAAAGATTTAGAAATAATTTTAGGTGGTGGTGGTGCCTTCTTCTTAGGTTCAGCTGTTGGAGCTGCATTTGTCTCTTCGGATGTAGCAACTGTTTTTGCTTTTGTAGAATCGGCAGTTGCCTTGTGAGATTTCACCTTTGATAGATCAAGATGACCTAAGGTCTCAAATCTTTCCTGAAGATTGAGAGCAGATGAAGAAGAAATTTGACCGGTATATGCTAACACATCTGCTTTCAAAATTCTACCTCTCGGGCCAGTAGCAGGAATCTTTTCAATTGCCTCCTCTGGTGCTAAATTAAGATTCATGATTGCAGAAAGAACCGACGGAGAAAGTGTTTGAGACTTGTTGGCGGCATGTCCTGATAAATCTGCAGAAGTGGATTGAACAGATACAGGTTGAGCTGGTTCAGATGCTGGTTCTGGTGCAGATTCTGGTGCAGGCGCAGCAGAAGCAGTACCTTCTGCAGGAAACTCTAAGGTACTCAAATCGTCACCGGGTTCAGCCAAATAAGCGATTGTAGCACCTACAGGAATATCCTTAGATCCATCAACAAGCAAAATTTTAGCTAGAATACCATCATCTTGAGCTTCAACGTCGATCTGAGCCTTGTCAGTTTCTATTTCTAAAATCACATCACCCGCTGAAAATGAAGCGCCTTCTTTTACTTTCCAGGATGTAATACCACCTTGAGTCATAGTGGGAGACATAGCAGGCATTGCGAAGTTTGAAGCAGCAAAAGAACTTCTTGAAGAGCTGAATAGTCTTTTCGCAGGCAATTCAATTGTTTTCGCTGCTCTTCTAAAAGTAATAAATCCTTTAGTCATTTCGCTAATCTCTTCTTCTATAAAATTGCGTTCAAGATTTGTTGGGTCTTTGTTTATAATAAAAATCTATCAAGAAAATAAGCGCCGCTGAATCAATTTTTCGTGGGGGTCACCAAAAGAAAGCAGGAATAAAACAGCAATAAACAAAAAAACACTAGTCAATTATTAATATATCTCAATTCTGGTTATTTTTTCCTGTAATAATGACCTTTTTACCTAAACAATTGGTCAAAATCGATTCTACCAGCAAATCTTGTATGAAAGAAGTAAAATAGTACAGAAGTTGATGGGGATGTTGTACGGCTTTTTTGTATGGCAATAAAATAGTACTACCCCCATAATAGAAAAAGATTAGCCGACGGTGATCGGCTAATAACTTTAATACCCTTTTATCGCACATTCTTATCTTTTTACAATAAATTATTAATGTCGTAAATATAAATTACCCATAATACCACTAACTCATCTATTATTTCTCATATTGTTTGCGGTACTTGTATAGGTTCTTACATTCTCTAAGTGTAGTCCACCAATGCTGGATCATTGGCTTGTAGATACTATCATAGAAATGATCACTTTACATCTTACAAAGACCATGTAGTATCGAATTTAAATAATACAAACTGTAAAAGCTTTGTCGTGAGTCCTGCAGTTTGTGGCGGACAAGAAAATGACATTTGGTTTAGTTGTTGTAAGAGCACAAAGAGCTCAACAATGAACCTGTCATTAGTCCCAATATCGGCAGCTTTATGTGTTACAAGACAAAAATTTTCAGGCTCTGGTATATTCACATCACTTGAATCAGTCATCTTAGGCATCCACAAATACTGCTTATTGTGTTTAGGTACCAAGGGATCTGGGAACATAGAAGAATCAAATAGCTCACTAAACAAGTCACTAATCATCAAACCACCATTTTGAATATCGTTGCTCATTTTCAAATCTTTGTTCCAAGATGCAGTAGATCTAGATAACCGGTTTTCATCTACAGATGCGACCAATTTTCCAATTCCCATACCAGTACCAGGTTCATCCCATCCGCTGAACGGATCTAAATTGTGATGTCCTGTGCGGTTCATTTGTTCCGTTTTAAATAGTGGAACATATGGTATATTCTCCACTGGTGGTCTATTAGAGTTAAGTAAAGATGTTTCTAGCAAATCACCAAAACCAGGACTTGAAGATACTTGGCTGGTATTGCACTTCTTCAAGGCCATATGCTCTAACAGGTTAATAGCAAAAACGACCAGCGTCACATTTTCCATTAATTCAATACTCTCTCTATTCATATAGTTATGAGCAGGTAACTGATCAACAAGAAGATAAAACTCCTTGAGAGCCAAGCTATATAGATTCATTTGCAACCCTTTAGTTGCAAGATTCTCTTCTCTGTCATTGTATGCAAAATGGCTCGCTGAGTATGCCAACAAACTGTATATTATACTTTCATCTCCATTATTTAATGCGTACGAAATCGTTGCAAGAGCCCAGTCGCTTTTTACAAGTGATTCATTACTTGTATTGCATTCTTCAAATATTGTAGGACGGTATGCGTTGTAAGATTCTGCTGATATATCACTTGCGTACACAAACGTAAGTGGCTTACCATAGAAATATTGTAATCTTTTAATTGAGCCTGAAAGGGATGTCATGATGTTCTTTCTAGATATTCTAGATTTTATCTCTTCAGCGGGTAAATCAAGGTAGTCACAAGACTTCCCATAAAGAATACAGTTCGAACATTCTGGATAGTTTTCTGAGCATTTAATTCTTCTCTTCTTGCATGTCTTACATCCATTTCTAGACTTTCTATGTGATCTTCTAATAGGTTCACGAAATTTAGTGGATTGTTTAGTTACTGCTTCTGGTTTTCGTTGAACATAATCCATCTTAAGTTGTGACCATAGATACTTGTATCTTTTTGAGTGGAGATACTATATACCTGATTGTAAATCATTGTCTCCTTAAATTTGCCAGTCTATATATACATTTATACAATGCTAGCATAATTGATTAAGTAAAACAAGTATTCACCAGTGGCTATCCCAAAATTATACCGATTGAGACCCTTAAAATCAAAAACAGAAAGAGTTTCAGGCCCTTCATTTCATATGCCTCTTTCGGACAATTAAGCAACCCAAATCAGCCTATTCTTTACTAATGTCTCGTTGCTAAATAAAATCTTGGGATCGATAGATACAGTCCTTGCCGAACTCATCGATTACAGAATCTTGAAACTCTCAATTCGGTCATAGTGTGTACCAAATGGTCTATAGATCCCATATAAACCGGCTCTTACAAATGGAACCCACATTCTTTAGTAAACGCTAAACCGGAAAGCTATACGAATCAGATTGTAGGGAATCCAATTTCCACCTTCGATCAGGTAAAGAAGCAAGATCCGAACAAATTCCCAATTTTTCAAACATTTCTATAGCTGCCCATCCAATCATTACTGCATTATCAGTGCATAACTCCGTAGGAGGAAAATAAAATTCTCGAAATGGAAGAGTTTCTAACTTCTTTCGGAACATAGTATTAGAAACAACACCACCAGATGCTACAAATGATTCAACTTCACTCAACCCGTCTACTGTTTTAGAGTCTATCAAAACATTAATACGTTCAATAATATGATCAAATGCCCGATTCTGCACATCATAGCCAAGTACAATTTGCTGGTCTATAGATAATTGGTCCGCGGTTTGGCCTGCTTTACAAACAGTGTTTGATAACTTTGATATCAATGATGCAAATGAAAATGCAATCGAGTCCAATCGACGTGGTCTATTTCTCATCGGCAAATCAGTATCAAGTCTAATTAACTCACTGCTATCTGCCAACTCATCAGTTATCATCTCTGAAACCTTAAAATCCATCTCCTTAGCATTCATATTACCTGCAAACCCCAGGTATCTGGCACACTTATCTAAAGAATCACCTACGGCTATATCAACCGTATCTATTATAATTCTGTGGTCTAGTATAGACTTAGAATGTACCAACATAGTATGCCCACCAGAGGCAAGGAGTGTGACCATTGGGAATTTTGGGTACGATACTTGATTTATCCGTGGGGTAAGTAGATGGCCAAGCATATGATTTACGCCAATCAATGGCTTATTAAATGCAATAGAAAGGCCTTTCGCGAGTTCTAGCCCAACTGATAGACAAGCACCCATTCCTGGACCTCTCGTGACAGCTATTATATCAGGATTCTCGCTGTGCTCGTTAAGAATACTGCTAACTGCAGGACCAAGATTCTTTTGGTGATGAATAACTGCATCTGCAGGTATTATGCCACCCACTTTGGTGTTGTCCAAACTAATTCGAACATTCTTCAAAATCTTCAACGTCGCACTGGTTGGCCTATCAAGTAAAGCAACTGACGTATCGTCACACGAAGTCTCTATGGCTAAAACTGTGTATCTACGTATACAATGCTTAGAAGACCTCCATTGTCTACACAAAAACATAGATTAAAATGTCTGTTTCAGTACAAAATACTGAATGATCTCTTCTTCACGAACTTCTTTGAGAGCCTCTAATACCTTTACAAGTTTTACACATAATATAAGCAATACAAACCCACGTAAAATGTTATAAATAACGTGATAAATGCTTATTCAACCCAGTATAAATTATTCTATCGTATACTGAAAAACAAATGAGATTCTCAAAATATCTTAAAAATCTTTGATTCATAACCCTATATTGTTATATTATTTATCCAACTATACTTCTATATAGGGCTATCTTATGTATTTTCGGAGTACGCCAAATTCATGTGGCATACAGTCAATTATTTTCTCTCTCTTCTCTTATCTTTGATCGCATAAAAATACAGCATTGATTTCGTCGTATTTTGGTTTATTACATTCCTTAAATTTCACAGACCTCGGCAGCACAATCTACCATTACTAAGGAATAGCGATTTGTTCAATCTCATTGCCGCTCGCTATAAGAAAGCTTTTCTATCTTTTCTATCTTTTCTATCTTTTCTATCTTTTCTATCTTTTCTATCTTTTCCATCTTTTTCCTTTTTAGATTGGTGAGCGCGAAATAAAGTCATGGACGCCTCAGAAATAAGAGAACTTGTTAAAGTTCTAGGTAAATCTCCAAATGCGGATGAGGTATATAGAGTAGTGAAAATCTTGAATGAACGCGTTGAACCAACTGCGCAACTTTTAAGGGAGACCAAACTTGGTTTAGTTGTTAATGGATTTCGTAATCATTCAAGTCCGAAGATTGCCGAACTTGTTAAAGTTACTGTTAAAGCATGGAAGGACAATCTCACAAATCAAAAGAATGGTGCCAAGGCTGCTACTGCAGCAACTATGTTAAATGGATCGAGGAAATCCTCTATTTCTTCTGGACCAGGAAAAGATTCCGGAAAACCTGGATCAGCTACAAATGCTCCTCCTACATCTTCATCAAGTCAAAGATCATCTAAATCTGATAAAGCTAATACTAATGTTTATGAAGATAAAGTGCGCAACTCATGCTTAGATGTAACCTATAATGCACTATGTATAGATACAGATATATCAGCTGATTCTATTTTGGATGTCTCGACGGCTATAGAAAAATATGTACATAAAGCTGAACGAGGTACAACTCCTGGTTATAAAGCGAAAATGAGATCGCTCTATGTTAACTTGAAAAATAAACAAAATCCACAGCTTAGGCAAAGAGTTCTTAGCGGAAGTATTACTCCTGATAAACTATATTCTATGTCGCCGCAAGAGCTTGCTCCTGAAAAACTTAAAGAGGAAATTCAAGTATTAGAAAAGCAAAACCTCTTCAATGCTCAAGGAGCTAAAGAACAACGAGCAACTACTGATCGTTTCACTTGTGGAAAGTGTAAGCAAAAGAAAGTGTCTTACTATCAAATGCAAACAAGATCTGCTGATGAGCCTTTGACTACTTTTTGCACGTGTGAGAATTGTGGTAATCGTTGGAAGTTCAGTTAGATTCGTGAGCTGTAAAAAACAAAACGTTATGCTTTATTTCACGTTGCTCCATATTAACTAAATAGAAATGCTGCGTTTTTGTAGAAATCTAACATAGGATTCTCGCCTGATCTAACTGTAGTATCTTTAACATCTGTCCATGGCTCTAAAAACTGACTATGGCTTTTGAAATGAGCTGACTTCCCAATTATCTCTTTGTATAAATGAGCTGCCAATCGAAAATCTGTGGGAAACATAATATCAAAGAATCCTTGATGCGTCATATATGTAGATACAGGAACCATCTCACCATCCATTAATGTTTGAGTAACAGGTGAATTGTAACCAGATATTGAGTCAGGTAGTGAATCAAAATCTGAAGATAGTAATTTATGCTTTGGAAAGAATTTTTTGAGAATTTGCAAGAACTGAATGTAGCCCACAGGAATGTATTCTGGGTCAGATAGTGGTTTTCCTAGAATTGGGAATAACGACTTTGCTCTTCTCCACCACCTTGGTTGATTTAAAGGGTGTTTCCTTCCAGCTTTGGAAATTAAAGTGGGATCCTTTGAACGTAGATCTAAAAACCTTTGAGTATAAGGGTCAATGTCAGGGCTGTAAAACTCGTGAAAGTCACCATCGCCGTCAATAAGAACATAGCCTTGATATGCTGCATCTGTTAGATTGTCATATCTTACGATGTCATGCGTAAAATTGTCAAATACTTCCATAGCAATAAAAAAACATTGATCCTGAACGACTGTGTCCCATTGAAAGATGCTTTTGTTAACAACTTTAACACGATTCTGATGTGCTTGCATTGCCTTCTTTTGCTTGGCAGCCAATTGGGTAGATATTTCAATAATATGGTAGGTTGTTCGTCTATAAAGATCAAAGTGTCTCCGCTTTAGGTAATCCAATATACTTGACATCAAAGTACCATTTCCTCCACCCATTTCATATAACACTAACTTCTCTGACGGATCATGGTTAGCAACTATATACCTTGCAAGTGCTTCACCATAATAAGGACGAAATAATTCAGTGGGTGTGTGCCATAACTGTACACCGTACCTCAGATCTTGCTTTCCGGCCTTCTCTTTAGCTTCTTTAAAGGATTCTGTCCAAACCTTTAAAAACTTATCAGAGTCACTGTACTCGGAAAATCTATATGGTTCTTCTGGAGAATAAATCTTAGCTGCTCTAGAAAAGTAGCCGTAATTCGGGTTGTATAAAGAGTCAAATATGAAATCTCTTGTAAGCATCTTTACACTTTTCGGCCTATCTTTGACGGTTGAAAGCATATTCGAATTAACTAAATATGAAGCGTCGAATTCATTTTGATGACCTTCATCTAATAGGTATATATAGGTATACGGCCGTACAGAGTATTCATGGTGTGATCCAAGTTTTCCCTGTTTCGGCGTATGACTTGGTGCAGCCAATGGTCCAAGAAATTTGCCTCTTGTACTTGTTTGATTTATACTGGTAAGTGATTCACTATCCCTCGACATAGCCTTGGAAACATTTTTTGGTTTTGGTAAAGCATTTACATCAATGTCTGATTTCAGTGAAGGTTTTGCTGGTACTTGATCTGGACCCGGTTTTGGTCGAGGAAGGGCATAATTTCGCCTACCGAATTGACTCGACGTATAAATAAAGCTTTGTAGTCTTGTTCTATACATTTTTTAAAAACTCTATCAACTTTCAGATAGCATTAAGTAGAATACTGAAAATCTTGATTTCGATCAATGACATATGATCGATATATTTTCATAGCCCTACTAGCTTTAAAGCTTTTAAACAGTTATTTGTTTGTAATAAACCACTAGGGTTACTAAAAATGGCACAAATAGAAAATGTATACAAATAAAGATCTTACATATTCAGCGAATATGCCAGTTTCAAGAGGATTTTACCTTGGTATACTGGCTGCAAGTGCTGTTTTTTGCGTATGTGATTACATAAGGCACACGAGATCAAAGAAATCGAAAATCCACGATGATATATCTGGAGTTATCGGGAATACTCCCATGATCCGCATTCAAGGATTGAGCAAAGAAACTGGGTGTGATATTGTTGCAAAACTTGAATTTCTAGAACCTGGTGGGAGTGCTAAAGATAGAATAGCTTTAGCAATTATAGAGGAGTATGAATTGCGTGGGGTTCTTAAGCCTGGAGATCTAATTTGCGAAGGCACATCTGGATCTACAGGTATATCGATAGCTATGCTTGCAAGAGCAAAAGGATATAGAGCACATATATGTCTACCTGATGATACAAGTTTGGATAAAGTTAACTTATTGAAAAAGCTGGGCGCAGAAGTTGAGATGGTAAGACCAGCCAGTATTATCGATAAGAATCAATATGTACATAGAGCAAAAGCAGTGGCAGAAAGAATATCTGAAGATGACAATACTAGAAGTGCAATATTTGTAGATCAATTCGAGAATACAGCTAACTGGAAGGCGCATTACAGTCATACAGGACCTGAAATATATAATCAATGTGATGGTAAGATAGATGCATTTATAACCGGTTCAGGTACGGGAGGTACCATTGCAGGTGTAGGTAAATATCTAAAAGAAAGGATCCCAAAAGTAAAAATCGTTCTTGCAGACCCTCCCGGGAGTGGACTTTTCAACGCTGTTAAGTTTGGTGTCATGTTTGACAACGTCGAAAGAGAAGGTAAGAGAAAAAGGCATCAAGTAGATACCATAGTTGAAGGTATTGGACTCAACAGAAGAACTGCTAATTTTGAAGTAGGACACAAATTCATAGATGATGCAGTTAGGGTTAATGATGAAGATGCCGTAAATATGGCTCAAAGGTTAGTTGCTGAAGATGGACTATTTGTTGGCTCATCGTCGGCAGTAAATTGTGTTGCTGCATTAGAGATTGCAAAGCAACTAGGACCAGGTCATAGAATTGTAACAATTTTATGTGATTCAGGAACACGACATCTTTCAAAATTTTGGAACACTGAATTATGACGTATATGACGCTTAATTGGATGTAGAAAGCTGTTGGTCCTCTTTACCCTTTTCAGCTTCGAGTTTTCGGAAATGTGTACTTGAAAGTTTGTCTTTGAATCCGTCACCTTCAGAACCTCCTAATACTGGAATTTGCCAAACCTTTAAAGGATGCCAACCTTTCTCGATTCTTACTTTTTGGATCATTCTTGCACCAGCAACAGTCTCTTGTGAAATAACAAGAGCATCAATATCTTTTTGTTTTGCAGTTGGTCCATAAACGTCATCAATCTCGTAAATATCAAGTAAAAGATTTGGAAATACATATGACATAAACTTCTCTACAGAAGCTTTCCTGTAAGAATAATCCTCCAAATATTCAGAGTATTTTTTGTTTTTCAATAATGCTTCGCCAGTGATTCCAATAATTAATCTGTCAGAGGTAATAAATCCTGCCATTGTTAACAAAATCTTATGGCCTGCATGTAAATGATCAAAGGTACCGCCTACGGCAGTTACTTTATATGTAGCCTCTAATCCAAATGCAGAATATGATTCTGTATCTTTGTCGCCATTAAGAGATTGTAACGCCTGAATAGCACCTAAACGATTATCAGCATACTCTTCATCGTCTGACAATAGTCTTGGTGTATGAACAGCTTTCACCGGAGGACTTTTAGGGGTATCGCATGTAGACCAGTCTTCGGGAATTCTGCCCATGTATAAAATAATTATGGGTAGTGAAGAACTAAACCATTGTGACTTTGCTTGTGCTTCGGTTATAATAGGCATAATTCTACGCTGTTCAAAGTTACCTACAGCAAGAGCTTCCCAATTTCGAACTCTTGCTGATTCACTAATAGAAAACCCAGCAGTTTCATCTATTAATACAGTGAACTCAACTTTACCACGATCTAGCTTATCAGCATGCTTATAAGCCAAGGCATACAATATAGACACCATTCGTCCGAGACTTAGAAATGACGTAGGTGGATCTAACAGAACACAATCCAAAGTGCCATTTGGGTGTGTGGCAAGTAATGCTTCAGCTACAAGATCTGAATATACATCGATAATTGCTGTTTGAGATAACTCGGAATACTGGGGTGGTGCTACTACAAGTAATAAAGACTCGTATGCACAATTCATTTCTCTAGTTTTTATGAATTCAGCCATATATTTTTCACCCTGCTATCGCGATCTCGGAAATATTAAAGGTTTCTACAACTTTTGCTATTCAAATGCTTCTACTTCTTGTTTACAAATATCCTCTTTTGGTAATCAAAAATGGATTGAATTAACTTGAACAAAATTCGTGATTCTCACTTATCGAAATGCCTTAGTGACAATTTTTTCAACCCCGATTTCTGCACTGACTCCTTGTCCTTCAAAAACTTTGCTTTTCTCTTTAGGAACTTCAAAACTGGAAAATTAAAACAAAAAATAACGTGTAAATTCTCACAAAAATAGGTAAAAAGAAACTTCAAAAAAGAAGGGATTTTCTTTTTCTTATATTAAAAAAATCATTGAAATAAATCTGAACAGCCGATTAAAACGGCTATTAAGGTTGATCATGATCTTTGCGGGGTCGATCTATCTGCACCAAATGAGGTAATTCAAATACTTCTTACTTTTATTACCCCAGATTCTCTTTTAAACCACAAAACAATCTTAAAGCTTTTTATACCTAGCGCCAAGAGCAAGAATTGCATTTTGTTCATCTGAATCAGCACTGGATACATTCCTGTCTAACTCGAGTTTTGTATGAGCAATCTTCAGAATATCTTCCTCGATCGTTCCTTTACTAATCAATCTTGTAACAACCACGGGTCTTGTTTGTCCCACTCTGTGTGCTCTATCTTCTGCTTGTCGGTCATCGTGAGGGTTGAATGATTGATCAAAGATTATCACATTATTAGCGCATGTAAGGTTAATTCCAAATCCACCTGCTTTTGTGGAAAGCAAAAACACCACTATAGAAGTGTCATCGTAGAACTTATCAATGATAGTTTGTCTATCTGAAACAGGTGTGGCGCCATCAATCCGAACAAACTTGTACCCTCTTGTATTCATAACATATTCCAAAATATCAAGAACCATTGTGAACTGAGAAAACACCAGAAATCTATCATCTGGTTTTCTATTAAGAATCAAGTCATCTAGAACTTTCACTTTTCCTGAATTCTCTCCCATCCATGGATATCCTTTCAAGATATAAGGAGTCAAAGTCTTGGGGAAATCCCTGCACAATCTATTCAATTCAAAATCTGACATAACTTGCATGTCTTCCAAAATATAATCCTTGTTGGCTTCAACATACCTTGGTTCTCTCATAATTGCTTTTGTCATATCTTTCAGCATCTTATCAGTATATATCTTTCGAAACAACAGTGCATGTAATGCTGCTTTTCTCAAACTCATAACTGTATTGGTTCCAGCTGCAAAATTTCCTCTAAGAGAATCCTCCTCTTTGGCACTCTTGTAAATAAGATCGGCCCATTCATTGCTGATCTCCTTCTGTGATTGGGAAAGTTCACAGTATATAACCTTCTGAATCTTTTCTGGAAGATGATCCAAAACCTGATGTTTTTTCCTTCTTAAAATAAATGGTGTTAAAATCGTTTTGGCTCGATCAATTCTAAGCTGTGACAATAACATGTTATCTATTGCGCCAGTCGTGCGACGTTGGGTGTTCTCACCATCCTTCTTGGCATCTTCATTTTTATCACCATTCTTAATAGAACCCCTGGAAACTCTCACCCTTCTAGTCTTGAAAAACTCCTCGAAGTCTTCTTTATTGCTTAGGAAAACTTCCGGCAAAATAAATGAAAGTAGTGCAACAAGTTCCTGAAGATTGTTCTGTGTAGGTGTTCCTGTTAACAGGAGTCTAAATTTTGTTTTCAATTTCATTAGCTTCGAATATCGGTCAGAACTTGTATTCTTTAAAGCATGACCTTCGTCAAATATGCAACAATTGAACCTCACGCTACGCAAGAATGAAACATCTTCTTTTGACCCAGTTGCCATTGTATAAGTTGTCAACAAGACATCAAACCCGTAAGGATTCTCATCACTAGCGAGCCCAGCCTTCACAGCATTCTCCTTGTCTTCTTGAATTTCACATCTCAGCGAAAATCTTTCAGCCTGTGATCCAAAGTATGGTTCAATCCTCATATCAGGCGCAAACTTCTCAAACTCTCTATACCAGTTTTCAAGTGTTGAGCTTGGTACAACGACTAAATGAGGTCCTTTAATTTTTTTCTCCAGTAAAAGTGACAAAAACGCTATAACTTGGCATGTCTTTCCAAGACCCATCTCATCAGCTAATATTCCGGATAGCTGTCGTGAATAGAGCAAATAAAGCCAGTTCATGCCTACAACTTGATAAGACTTTAGCTTTCCGTGCACAGTTTTCGGCTGCCTATAGAACCTTGCCTTAGTCTCATTAGGATCTACATCTGTAATGCTTATCTTACCTTCTTTGTTCATTGATGAATCATTGGCCCACCCATCAATCACTTCTCTAATATCTTGACCAATTGCATAACAGCGTTGAATTAATGCGTCAATTGCTTGATATCCTTTCAGTGTCGTTGTGCATGTCTCAGCAAGCTTATACCCATCTGTTTGTTTAAGTGAGCCGCCTCTTCTCTTCATTTTATCAGCTTTAGATGCCATGTCAATCTTGTAAACGTCTTCAATGACTCTAAAAGGGCGCTTCTTTACAACATACTTGGCAAGCTCTTTTGAACAAAGTCCAATATCAGCAATTTGCTCTGCAGTACCTGAATTCAAATGTTCAACTACTAGTTCCTCTAGCTTTCTGTAATCTACTTCGTCGTACATTCCTTCAGAATCAGATAAATCGTCGTCTTGAAACTCTGCTTCTTTCTCCTCATCTGGGTCTCTTCGTATCTTTCGCTTCTTATACTCAAGCAAATCCGAAGTGGGTCTAACATTTTTGTACTCTGCTTCTTCAAAATCTTCGACTGTTAAAGTTTGTGGCCGTTTAGGGCGACTAATCGTTATTTCTTCATCTTCATCGTCGATAGTCAGGGGTTTAATCGCCTTCCTCTTCGTATCAACAACTACAGACTGCTGTTTTGACTGAGCCTGTGGCTCATCTTCTTCATTTGAGTTTACCGGAGTAGGTGAGCCAATATGGCGTACAGATTGTGTAGGAGAAGACCTTATAGATGTTAGTGATGAAGAAGAAAGTTGTGAAGATATAGAAGAAAGAGAAGATGTCGAATCACGTCTATTCACTTGATCTTCTACTGGATCAGAAGCAGGTTTCATGAAATGCAATGAGGAAGTTGAAGACTTCTTATTCTTGCTTTCGGGTTTGTTGCTCTTGCTATGCACTGCGTTGCTTGTTGATTTAGGGTTGTACTTAAACTTCTCACGAAGCGATAAAGTGTTGTGTATATTCTCTTTTGAGGAAGGTAAATCTTGACGAACGTCGTTTCTTTGCTTTAAAACAGCTTTACCTTTTGGACGAGCATAGTCCACAGCGGGCTCCGATCGGATATGAGAGTTAGATGTGACAGAAGGTCCAAATTTTACAAACCCCTTAGAATCGACAGGTGAATTTTGATTTGAGGTAGAGCTTGGTTTCGAAGGTGAGCTATTCTTAGACGAGGAAGGATACTTAACAGGGGTATATCTCTTACTAAGAAAAGCGACAGCATCTTCTAGCTTGGTATTAAGTCTAGCTGCAGATATGCATTCTTGCGATGTGGCAGTTGGAAATGTTCTCCTTAATCTCCTAGCTAGAGTTAAAATCTCTTCGGTTAGACATATCTTTTTTACTACTGGCTTTGGTTCATTAATCGGCAAACCAGCAACAGGCTTTAAAGGATCAGGTGCTGATTGTAAGTATCTCTGTTTCAGGCTTATTGATGAAGCGGGTATAAAATGTGATGAAATCTTGTCTTGCCCAGTAGGTGGCTTATAAACAAAATTATCTAGCATATTCGTGTTCTTTGATTTTTTACCTGATGAAGGAGACTGCTTTACTTGCACCACTGTTCGTTCATTCATTGTAGACAACTAAAGCAAGAAACCTGTAGTAAACGTTTCAAATAAGTCATAAATCTGACAGATCAAAGAAACTGATATCTTTTACTTGTATGGTTGAGTAAATTTTAGGTGTGTTACGTTTTCCTTTTGATAGGAAGTAAAGAAAAAAAGTATGAAAAACACGTTAAAAATATCTCACTCAAAGGGGGTACGTCGATCACGCTAATCTTTCAGGTTTTCCCATACTACCTGCAGGTGATTAATTATGCAAAAAAAGCGTCTACTTTCTATTGATTTTATATTTATATTATTACCTTTATTATGAATTAGCTTTAAAATGAGAGTAGCAGTGGAGAGAGCTACGAATGTTACTGTAAATGCAAAGAGACACAGCTGTTCAAGCACCAAAATAATTAAGTGGACACTATTCTGCAGGCAGAATCATTCCTGAAACTTCTCCAAACCCTACCAGAGCATTTGGCTGATTTCCGGCGATTGCTTTTAAGGTAACAGTGTCACCATCTTCTATAAAACTTCGCAAACTATTTCCTACTTTTATTTTGATTGCTCCACCCCGTGATTGCTCTAATAGAGAGCCCTCAGATCCAGCTTCTGGTCCTGATATTGTACCTGATCCTAATAAGTCTCCTACTCTCAAGTTGCACCCTGTAACTGTATGATGAGAAATCATTTGAGGAAACGAGTAGAGTGTATATTTTGAAGAAGATTGACTAATAATTTGGAAATCTTCAGACTCCTTTGGCTTTAATTCTGTGATCAATCTTATATCAAACACGGTTCGTCCACTTGGATCATAGCTTGATTCGTCAAGATAAGCAGGTACTTTGGGGTCATTGTCAGTACGTGCTATGCCGGCTACTTTGAATTCTTCTAGTGCATCATGATGTATAACCCATGGAGAAATAGAGGTCATGAAATTCTTAGAAGTGAAAGGTCCTAGCGGAATATATTCCCAGGCCTGAATATCCCTTGCACTCCAGTCATTTAGCAAGACATATCCAAAGATATATTCTTGTGCTTTCTCAATTGGTATGGGTTTCCCTAGATTGTTTTGCTTACCTATAAAGCAGCCGATCTCAAACTCGTAATCTAATTTTTCCGTAGGCTTTACTACGGGATTCTTTATACCACCTTCTACTGTTATAATCTGGCCTCTAGGTCTTCTAACTGATGTTCCAGAAACACAAATTGAGCTTGATCTACCGTGGTATCCTACTGGTAAATGATAATAATTAGGCTGTAAAGCGTTCTTAGGATCTCTGAAGAGTGTCCCACAGTTATACGCATGATGACGTCCTACATAAAAATCCGTATAGTCCCCAATGTAGAACGGGAGCTTCATTTTAACCGAATCTCTAGAAATTATTACTTTCTTTTGAAAAATTTTATCATCTTCTAATATCTCTTTGAATGGTCCATTATGCATTAACATCTGCTGAATGTACAGTCTAACCTTCGAGTGAACCTCTCTCCCCAATTCAGCCAGCAAGTTGAGCTTGGGTTTCTGAAGCGCTTTCGAAGTTTTTAAAACATTTTTTGAATGTGTATCAAGTTTTTCAAATCCACCGTTTGCATCGAATTCAAAAAGATCAAGAATTAAGTCACCAATTGCTACCCCTATATGATCTTCACCTTGTAAGGTCTCAAACACTCCAAAAGGCAAGTTCTTAATTGAAAATTCAGACTCAGGTGAAACTTCGAGCCAGCTATTCATTGCCTAACCGTTATATATTTTATTAATGCAAATTTCGATTTTAAACCTGCTTATATATATAGGCCAAGTGTGGGGGCATTGGTTCCGAATTTTCGGAATATTATTAAAGTTTTACAGTTCATTACAGCAGGAAGTTTAACTGAAACTAGCTTTACAGTTGCACTAAATTAATTCTAGAAGAAGTTTAATAGTGAAATATTCGAGCAAAAACATTAATATAATCTATAATACTCGAGTTCAGCTTAACTGATAAATTAGTGTAACTCACTTCTTCAAAAAATTAATAGGAGCCGAACCTGACCCAGAACTAGGACCTGTAAAGAGTTTCTTAACAGGTAGCCATGACTCTTTGTTGTAGTCAGCTTGTACCTTATTGCATGTCTTAAGTCCCCAATCAGTAAGTCCAATAAGATAACAACTTTCAAACATAAAAGCAATAGAACCTTCTCCTACTTTAGCTGGTGTCAAATCAGATGTAGAAGCTTTCTCGTATGTAACAGCATCAGGACCGTGTGAAGACATTACATTGTGAAGAGAAGCACCAGCAGGTTGAAACCCACCTCCTTCTTTGGCATCATATACTCCACTTATAAGGCCCATAAATTCTGACATGGTGTTTCTATGATACCATGGAGGTCTAAATGTTTTCTCTGCGACTAGCCATCTAGGAGGAAAAATAACAAAATCAGCAATCGCTGTACCAGCATGATCTGATTGTGCAGTTAAAACAGTGAATATAGAAGGGTCAGGATGATCAAAGGATATAGATCCAATGGTATTGAATTTTCCAAGATCATACTTATATGGATAATAATTTCCGTGCCATCCAACTACATCAAAGGGACAATGGTCAAGGTCTGCTCTAAACAATTGGCCATCAAACTTGTTGAACAAAGTGTACTTGTCAGATTTGTCAACATAAGAGGCAACAGGAGCTTCAAAATCTCTAGCATTTGCTAGCCCGTTTGAGCCAATTGGGCCAAGTTCTGGTAGTTCGAAGTGGTTATTGAATATCTCTAGTATGTATCCTCTAACCGGACCATTTGGCATCCTAATGCTGAATCGTATACCTCTAGGAATGACTACAATCTCACAAGGTCTTACAAGTAAGTTACCTAACTCAGTTTGAATGTCCAAAATACCAGTTTGAGGTACAAAAAGAAAGTCTCCATCAGAATTGCAGAAACATTCATTTGCCATATCCTTTCCAGCAGCATACACGTAAATTCCAAGACCGTTCTTAATTCTAGGATCACCTGCGCCTGCAACTAATCTCATGCCTTCTAGAAATGTTGCTTCAGGGTCCATATCAAATGGATTCCATCTTATTTGGTTAGGTATTTGATGAAATGAATCTTCGCGGCTCTTAAATGAAAAATTCAATGCACCAGGCACTGGTTCAAAAGGGGTATGAGCCGCTGAGGGAATAATTCTGTATACCCAAGTCTGTTTGTTCTCATGTCTTGGAGCAGTGAAAGCAGTTCCAGAGATCTTCTCAGCGTATAAGCCAAAGGGTGCCTGTTGGGGGCTATTCTGTCCCCTTGGTACAGCACCTACTATCGCTTCAGTTTGGTGATACGATCCGAACCCTGGTTGGTAAGTGTATATGTCGTCAATGTCAAACTCAGTGCCGATACCCATTATAGATTTAATAATTTATACCAAGTCTGTACTGTCTAAGAAATTCATGACTATTTATATTCGGTGATACTTATTAGAGAAAGGAGAAACTTCCCCGCGAAAAACGGAACAATTTCCGTAGCTTTCCCTAACCCGATGCGTATGCAATGCGGACCAAACTTAAAGTGATGATAACGAAACTCTAAAAGGTTACTTAAATGTTATCTTTCAAAAATTTCTAGATAAATTTACTGATTACGATCAATCATACGATTTTACAACATGTAAATGGGGCCTATTTCTACCTAAAATTAGTGAAACTATAGCTATGTTATTATATAAGATTAATGTTATGACTTTCCAGCAGCCGCTGAAAACATATGACTCTTTTCCCGAGACCAATTATGTTGACTTTGTAACATTAATAACAACAGGTTTAGAGTCTTCTGGGACTTTCTTTGGTAATGTTAATTCTAGTACGCCATTATCGAATGACGCAGATATATCCTTAGAACTGACATCACTATCACTAGGAAGTCGTACTACTCTCTCAATACGACCACTCCATCTTTCGGACACTTTCAAGTTCTCCTTCTTTTCATCTTTCTTCCCGTTAATTTCTGCAGTTACTTTGACTTCGTGACGCTTAGAATCATATGTAACATTGATATCCTTTGGATCAACACCGGGAATGTCTACATGAAGTTTGTAGTCTTTCTCGTTATCATACACATCAATAGGTGGCACAGCAGTCTCAGCAGAACCATCCCTTGGTTTTCTCTTCAAGCCTTTAAATCCAAATGGCGTGAGATCATAACTAGGAAAAGTAAATGGATCTTTATCGAAAGAGTTATCGAAAGCACCTTCGACTAAGTCCCAGAATGGATGATTAATTCTTGCAAGCGACATTGTTTAACTTTATTCAGAGTAATTGACTTTTGATTTAATTTTTCTGATGAATAAAATTTATAAATTTGTGCTATATTTATATTCTTCTAATGCTTCGTGATCCTATGATCACTGAATGTCATGGCATCTTCTAGTAGGTTCAAGAACGATGACGTTTAAGGGACGGTTTAGCTTAACTTTATTTCATTGGTCCTAAATGTGCTTTTAAGTTCGTGATCTACGTTAAAGTTTCTCCTAGTTGGTTCTAGATTTTTCGACATGTGATTCAGAATTTGCGAGAAGTGTCTTGTAAATAAAGTCTACAGAATCGTACCTATTTTCTGCATTTGGTATATTATACTGCTATGTTGGTACTTTGAACAAACTTGCGAATGAATATTCAGGTATAACCTTTAGAAAGGATTGTACTAAATCGTTCAACTATCTGGTGGCAATTCATCTTTAGCCTTTTATATTGGCTCAAGAAAGTCCACATTAAAAAATTCTGGTTTTTTCTTAGCTTAGTATTGACTAATTGAGTTCATTTCTTGACCAGTTGTAAGGTAATGTGACAGTCGACCGCTAATAAGTTACAAAGTCACTTTCGTTATGGTTCTGTAGAATTCGTCATAGCTAATTCATAGGTCTTATAGCTCAACTGGAAACACTTTCTCATTCAATTGATCTTCCATTATTCCATCATTCCGGTTTTAAACAGATATCAGTTTCCAATTTACTCTATGTGAAGATTATCATTGTATTGATCAAATAAAGTTCTGTCATCGTTGCATACTTGCTCATCCTAAGTTATATATTTTGGTCATTGCTTGTATGTATTATTTTTATTTTCGCTTAACTCTTTATACTTGGTGAGATTTGTTTTTACTGTATGATTCTAATTTCCGATTACTCTATTTCCTAAAACGTTGTCCAACAAAGCTTGAACCTACTATGTTTGTTTTTACAGTTGAACACATCTCAATTGATACAATGGGCGTGACATATCTGATTACACTAATATTGTTCTAAAATATTGTAAATAACAGCGTTTCAAGAGAAATTTGTCTATATAGCTTTAAAATGACTATACTTCACATGTTTGTTTGATCCACTAGTCGCTTTCGTCTTCACCTTCACCAACTCTTACCTTCATTTAATGTTACACAGATTTTTGTACTCACGAATACAAACCCTGACTAACTTTAAAATATTTAATTGTAGGAATTTTACTTCTAGTTTTATATACAAAATGGGTGGATCTGGACTTTCAGACGATGAAACAGAAGTGACTCAAGCATCAACAAATGCTCACTACAAAACTTACCCTATAGTCTGGATTGATTGTGAAATGACTGGATTGGATGTTTATAATGATGATATCATACAAATATGTTGTTTTATTACTGACGGAAATCTAAAAGTTCTAGATACTACAGGATTTGAACGAGTTCTCAGTTGCCCTGAAGAAAAGCTTGCCGCTATGGATGAATGGTGTACTACACACCATACGCAATCAGGACTTATTTCAAAAGTGCGAGAATCTGAATACTCATTTTCAGATGTAGAATCTGATCTCATATCATATATTCGTACTTATATATCAAATCCAAAGCGTGCTGTTCTTGCTGGTAATAGTGTTCATATGGATAAAGAATTTTTGCGCAGACAAATGCCAAAGGTATTGGATATCTTACATTACAGAATTATTGATGTATCTACATTATCTGAATTATCTATCAGATGGAATAAAGATGTTCGAAATTCTAGACCTAAAAAGAAATATACTCATGAAGCTCGTGACGATATACTGGAAAGCATTGCTGAGTTGCAACATTACAGAGATCATTGGCTTAAATAAATAAATTTCATTTCTTCTTAAAGA
This sequence comes from Tortispora sangerardonensis, assembly GCA_030566855.1. Lineage (NCBI taxonomy): Eukaryota > Fungi > Ascomycota > Trigonopsidomycetes > Trigonopsidales > Trigonopsidaceae > Tortispora > Tortispora sangerardonensis. The sequence continues at coordinate 144,352 of JAKUBJ010000008.1, read as the reverse complement.
ATGAATCCATAGTTTTTGTTCCTTTGGGTAAAGGTTTTGCCTTTTTCGCTGTTGTTGTCACAGGTTTATTGGCCTTCTTTGGTAATGGTTTTGATCCATTTTGAATATTTTCGATTTGTTGTCTTGCAATGGCTTCTTTTTGTCTTTCTTCTTTCATCGTGTTTAAATGTTCTGTCAATTTGCTTGAGTCAACCATGCCTTGTATCGTCTGCTGTAAGGAATTTGGAATATATGAACAAACTAGCTCGCTTGCCGTTTTCAATCTTGCCTGATTTAATACTTCATCAGGTATTGTTTCAGCTCCGCCTAGTTTTTGTCTTACGAATTTTTTTTCAAGACTTTCAGGCAACCCTGAAGCGACTCGAAATATCACATGTTTGAAATAATCTGTGAGCTTTTCTTTGGATAGTTTAAAATAAAGACCTTCTTCGTCATCGATGGAGGTTGTCTCGCATATCAATTTCAGGCTGTTTTCTAATAGCTTTTCATTAATCTTATAGTACTCGCAGGATTTGTCCATATCTGCAGCATGCTCTATTAGTGCGTCCAGGGTTTCAAATCTTTCTTGTTGGCCTATTAATTGTGGTAATAGGAAGTAAAGAGGTGCTACTTTCGTTCCGGTGAACACTTTAGCATCCGAAATCGAATAATGCTCCGTTTTCTGATCAACTATAAGAGAATGAGGGACCTCGCAGTTAATGTCTTCAAGCTTCACTATTTCAAGAATCATCTCGTCATTAATTAAATATCTCGCTTTGGCTCCTGTTCTTGGGTGTCGTAGTGTTACGATTTCACCACCTTTGCTCATTCCTTCCGGAATAACTAAGACTTTTGTTTTTTTATCTATCGACATTTTCAACTTTGATCACGCAAAAATTGGTATGCGCGTTTCTATTTACGCGCTTTCAGATGTTTTATGATGGGATATTCGCGTTTTACGCGTTGTAAAGAAGTAGTTTAGAGTTGCTACCATACTTGGTGCGCAACTAAGGGTTCACTTTACTACACTTAGTAACGCTTTTCATGATAACTAAATCTTCTGAAATATAAAGATTTTTATGCATCTTACACTTAGTCTGTTTACAAATCTTCTTCTATGAAACAGACGCTATATATTTATGCTTTGTCATTGCATAAACTTATGTTTTCTACCTTACCACAAGGATTACTTACTCATCCTTTTACTTATACTTCCTACTTAGAATAGACACAGTCTGTGATTATATTTAAACGCATCTTACGCATATATATCCTACATAATAGCAGGGCAATTTAAAATATAGAAATTTTCAAGATTTACAGGTCTTTAGAATAAGCCAACCTTTCATACCTCATCTAGATTATGCCATCTAAACAAGGTTTAATTAAGCAAATAAGGTTTATTTGACAGCTGTCAAAAGTAACGGTCAAACGGTATGCATTCTACTAATGTCCTAATCGGGTAATTCAATGAGAATTTGCTATTTCAATCCTGACGTAAATTCAATTATATATATTCTACATTCATAATATCTCATGGAAGAACTGGAGTGAATAGTAAATTGAACAAAAATTCATTCAGTTATAGCAATTCTTCGCTTTTTGTCATTTTCTGCCTATTTTGGGTTCCTTCTGTCAGCCAAAATGTTGTTAAAACAAAACTTGCACTAAATGTAGATCATACCATCTTACATCATCGAGTAAGTTTGTATGTGAAAAAATTGTAATTTGAATTGGTCAGGTCTACATTTAGCTTCTTGTTTAACAGCATCTGGAGCACTCAGTTTATATTCTTTTGATACCTTGAAAGATTGGCATCTGCGCATTTATGTTCGCTACATGCGTATTAAATTTCCAACCAATCCAATGAATATTAGAAGAGATATTCAACAAAATATGAAATTGCAAAAACATAAAACCCTAATCTACCGAAAAATGGCCAAAAATTGAAAAAACACCAAGGGGTATTTCCAACATTTTGATGATTTTTGGCCAAATTTTAGTTTTACTTGAAACTTTGGTACAAGGTGGAAGTGGACTCAATTTTTTGTGTGGAAGTGATATTTTTTGTTCAAAATGTCTGGTTCAAGAGATATTTACGATTTAAAATATTGCAAGAATCTCTCACATGTTTTACAATTTTTCCTTCCTAAAAGGGTTAAACGAACGGTACCGTTCGTGCCTCTAACATCTGTAACGGTTTTTTAAGGGGTAAAGCTTATCTTTACGCTTTGGTACCTGAACTTCTTAGGCCTAGCTATTACAACTTTATGAACGTATACTACATATATTAAAACGCTTTACAAAAAAATCACTTCCATCAAAAGTATATCAGCTTGATTCAATTACAATTAACTAGCCACCCCCAGAAGGAGATGCACCTTGCCGCATCAATTATGGTCACCTTCGACCTTGATGTCGTAGCCCTACTAGCGACCTCGTGTAATATCCCATAATATCTCCATTTCTAGAGGAACAAAAAAATATTAGTTATGTGTGTAGGATATTTTCACCCCATAAAATAATATTCTCTATTAAAATAAGTGCTTTAACGTTGTTTTGCATCCACAATTGCAGTCTAAAGTAAGAGGTTCTGAGAGGGTCAAGGCATAAAGTCTAATGTGTAACGCTAATGCTAACGCGACTTTCGACAAAAAACCTGCTTAACTAACACAACTATGAATTCAGGTGCAAGCAGAATAGATGATATCCAAGTAAAACGCGAAAAATATGAAGTTTCAGCTGTAAAGAAAGAGCCTGTGTACCTTCGTCCATCTGGCAAAATCTGTGCTCCTGTTCAAATACCAACATCACCTACGCGTAAAGTTTTTCTACCATCGCCACCAGCAACAAATCAAAGACCCAGTTTGCTTTCTTCTTCTGGCGATAAAGCACATTTGAGAGCCATGAGTTTAGCTTACTCTGGTTCTTCGCCAACTAAAATTTCTACTGGCCGTTCTGATGCTTTATCTCGGTCAGAGAAAAATCATCCCAAAATGTCCGCTGCCTCATTTAGTCAAAGGTTGACAAAGATTCGTAAAGACACAAAGACTACAGCTGCAGCGAAGAAAAAGGCATCTAAAGCAAAGTCAACAAGAAGTAATCTAGTTGATGCACTTAAGACAGTGTATGAAATCAGTGCAAGCTCTTACGACGACCTTGAAAACTTGGACGATCCTTTTGATATTCATGATTCTGTGTCTTCGCTTGAACCTCTTAAAGAAGTAAAGAAAGAGTTTCCTTGTGCATTTGACACTAAACTTAGAATTTCTGAAAAGTACCCCGTGTATAATGGAGCTTTAAACATGATAGATGAAATCGTTGTCTATGACGTCTCTGAAACTTTTGCAACAGTTACACCTCCTGATTATGAACCGCCAGATGTAAATGAATGGTGTGTTCTAGCTATTGTTTCTTCAAAATCAAGTGTAAGAGAAACAAAATCCTTTGGAAATCGAGGTGGTTCAAAATTTGTAACACTCACACTAACTGATTTAAAAACTGAGATAGTACTTAATATCTTTGATAAAGCCTTTGAAGCAAATTGGAAAGTTCGAATAGGGAGCATTGTTATGATCATTAATCCAAAGATAGCTAAAGTTCCAGGAAAGCACTCATTTGTTCTCAATCTATCTGATGATGCCAATGGGATTTTGGAGATTGGACGATCAGCAGATATCGGGTCTTGCAACCACTCAAGCAGAGTTGGTAAAAAATGCACAAGATGGGTAGATATTCGCAAAACAAAAGTATGTGAATTTCACGCTGCAGAAGCGCTTGCTGCTTTTCGTAAAAGTCATCCTGAATTTAATAGTTCGAATTCTTGGACACCAGGTGGATCAGTGTGGACAGCAACAAAAGGAAACGTTGTACCTAAAGCAAAACATTCATCTTCAAAGTCTATTTCTTCTAGGCATGACTCGATATTTATAGAAAAAGCAGATCATCCTGAGTTTGGTGCAAGCGGAAAATTATACATGATTGACCCTGGGAGAGTGAAGCCTAAATCAGCACCTGGTGCAACATACATTGGAGACGGTCCTGGATTTGTTGATCTAGCAGAAGTAGAAAAGAACAAGAAGGAAAGAGCTCTCGCAGCTGAAAGAGAAAAAGAGATGCTACTAAAACTCGCTAAGAAGTCTTCAAGAGGTGCACAGATTTTAAGAAATTTTGAACTAAATCAAAGAGGTGCTGGATACGACTTAGAAGATGCTGAATTACAATCTGATACTTTGACAGATGCTGCACCTGTTCCTGCTAAACGAGATATTGTTTCTTCGAAACAGTTCTTGTTAAACAAATACGCCTCCAAAATGAAATCCGGCAGAAATCTAAATATATCTCTTCCAGGTCGTGCCACTGCCGAACAATTAGCTTATAAAGAAAAAGAAAAAGAGCTTGGTCGTGAACGTTTAAAACGTTTGCGCGCCGAAAAACCTGCTGCACTAGTTCTTGATCCTTTAAAAAAGTGTAGAAGTATTTATGACGATGGTGATTCTTTGGAAATTACATTCTGATGGTCGCTAGTTCGGATACTACAAGGATCCCCTATTATGCAATTTTGTCATATTGAATCATATCAGTATTAACCCTCTCGAATCTACTGACTTAAACGAATTGTGGCGATGAATTCCTCCTTTTCCCATGAGCGATCTTGTACTGCACCAGCCAGATTTCAACCTCCTATTGTTATTGCAAGTAAACCAAAGTTTTAGTATTTTTGTTTTAATATTCTTTTATTCTTTTTTTAAAAATTCTTACTAGGCAATACACCCATAATTGCCTAATATTTGCTTTTCATATAATCATTGCTCCATGTTTTGATATTGGTTTCCATACTGCATAGGACCATTAGGATTCATCATAACCATTGGCTGCCCTTGTGGTGTTTGCTGATGCATATAAGGTTGCTGGTGCATCTGTTGAGGAACCAGCATTACAGGTTGGTAGGTTTGTCTCATTTGTCCAGGCATGTTAGGAGGCATATACATCTGAGGAGGTGGTGCCCCATAGTAGTAACCAGGCATTTGCATTCCATATCCGGAATACATCTGTTGATTCATCATCATTGGATTCGCAGGATAATACATGTTAACTTGTCCAGGCATAGCCATTGCGCCATAATCTGGCATAGGTGGATAATCATAAGGCTGTTGGTAGACATTAGGCATATTGTTAGTCCGTATATTTGCCGCAGCAATTAAAGAAGAATTAAATTGAGGGCCAGTAATAGGGAACAGCTCTTTCCAGCTCTTGTCACCGTAAGGCCAAGTAGGTGGTGAAACAAAGGCGGGCTCAATTGAATGATCTCCTTCTTTTTGTGATATAGTATAAAAAGGGTTAAAGGAGTGATCCAAAGAAAGATCGCACTTGGGGATACTCTTTTGACCAAAAAATAAAGCCTTTGCAGCATTCTCAGAAGAATTAGCTGCGCTTTGAGGAGTCCCGTGAGAACTTGCAGCAGAATTAGGCTCAGAAGGAAAAGGTGAATTTGACTTCTTCAACTCTTGTAAATTGGGTTGGAAACTTGCAGGTTCTTGACTCTTTTGAGCTGCACTAGCAGGCAATGGAGAAACAGGTTCCGTCTTTTGAGTATCTCTCGGTTGTTGTCCAGACTTACCTTTAGTTTTGTTGGCAAGATTACGCAAAATCTCTTCTTGCTTAGCCTTATCCTTCGAAAGAATAGGCAAAATATCAGGTGGTAAAGGAGCAGGGACTGTAAACTCCTGTGAAAAATTGACAAGAGAGCTTATCTTTTTGGACATTGAGGTAGACATATCCTTAGGGAATTTAGAAGTTTGCTGCAAAGTAGCAATGCGATCTTTCTCAGTTGCAATGAATTTTTCAAGGTTCTTTTGATTAAAAACTTTAGTCTCTTTTGAAGTAGTGGCAACTTTAGAAATGGAAGTATCGCCGGTCGCAATAATTGCAGGGTCAAAATGCTCTACATTTGTAGGTTTGCTAGATAAAGGAAAATCAGCTTTTGAACTTGAAGCAGATATATTACCAAATAACTGCTTTTTAAGTTCCTCTTCAGCCAATTTTGATGCATTCTCTTGAGATTGTTCTGGCTGAGGTATTCTAGTTACATTCGAATAAAGGTCTTCCTCGTTAGCATCAGCAGCAACTTCTACAAGTCCACGTTCTTCAAGAATGTGACGGTCAGCATTGGCGGAGTCCATAAGAATTTCACGAGCAATTTTTGCAGCTTTCTCTTCGCGTTCCTTATATTGAGGATGAGAGCGATCAATCTTTGTCGTATAAAGATCTTCATCATAAGTTGATTTTACACCAAACAGCTTCTCATTTGCAGCAAATTGATCCCAAGGTCCGGTAGCAGCTTCAGTATTATCATCAAGCTGTAATTCAGAAAACTCCTCGCTAGGTTCCCATTTCTGCAATTCTCTTTCAGCAGAATCAGCAGTAGTTGCCTTGCGTGAAATGTCAGTATCAGTTCTAAAACTTGTGCCAGATTCATGAAGCCTGAGATCAGGTTTGGAAATGAATACAGATGTGACATCGTCAGGAGCAAAAACTAAAAGAGATTTGGCTAAATCAGTAGGAGCAGCACCAACTTTAGTAGCACAAGCTAAACTAACACCCAAGTCACCTTTTGTAGATGCAGCAACTAAAATACCATTGTATTGTTCACCAGATTTGGTCGCCACAGTAATGAACTTTCCAGCAGAACGAGCTAACAAGTTCAAAACACGCGCATGCATAAGCTGAAATGTTGCAGAGCCTGGTGCAAAATGTTCAGTATATTGAGTATTAGGTGAAGAGGTGTTACCACGCTGCTTATTGGGACTATTGGAATTATTCCTGTAGTTATTATTCCCATTACCTCCATTTTTTTGTGAACGATAGTTTCGTCGATTTCCTTCAAAACCTTTGGAACCAGTATTACTCATAGTATTAACAATTTCAAAAACCTATGTATTATAACAGGATGGTGAAAGTCAAGAAGAAGTAGAAGAAAGATTAAAAGAGTTATAGTCTTTACTTGAAACCATGCAAAGCAGCGCCCTAAACAAAAGCCAAATCAGCAAAACTCTATTAACCAAACACAGAAAAAAATAGTGGAAATATAATGAATTTCCAGCAATAATTTAATGTACGGTGTCTAACAAAAGAAAAAGGGTGGAAAGGGACTCGAATTCTGTCCTTTTGTATGATATGCTCGAATAAAAGAGGGAAAGGTGGTCAATGGCCATTAAAGATTGGGATTTAGAGAGTGGATGATTTTAAAATAACCGGGTAAATAAATAAACTCGAGATTGATTTGTTTAAAGCGAATATTGGATAAGATAAGATAACTGCAGGTTACTTAATTAACTTATAAGATGAAGGAATATAAATATAAAATAGATATTATACAGTTCATTTTGTTAAGATGAAGTTGACTCTTTAATGGTATGATGGGTCTTTCTGATCTTTGATTTCTTTCCTTTGGTGCCCTTTCTTTTCTTGTTAAGAGACAACGATACATCTTCAAGGGGTTGTCGATCTGTTATTACAGCATTCGCAAGTGCTTCTTGCGGACGCCTCATTTTTGTTCTGAGTGAAGGTAGAGCATAGCTAACAGATTTAGAGGCTGACCTTCTTGATCTAGGAGGTGATGTTGTTGTTATAGAGGCGTTGGTATTGTGAGGAGCCTCAGCAGTGATAGAATCTTCAAATACTTGAAACTCTATTCTCGAGTCTTCTTGTGATAATATTGTGTCATTTTTTGGTTGTTCTTCAGGCTCTTGAGGATTTTCTTCAGTATGATTTTCTAAGTGGTCATCTTGTACTGTTTCATGTTCCTCATCTTGATGTACACTCTTTTCTGTTATGTTTTCGTAAACTATAATTTGGTTTCTATTTTCGAGGTCTTCTTGAATGATGCTCTCTTCAGTTAGACTCTCATTTTCTTCCTGGGTTATACCCCCTTGAGCTAGATTCTCATTTTCTTCTTTAGTTACACTCTCTTCAACTATACTCTCATTTTCTTCTTTGGCCATATTCCTTTCGACAAGTTCATCTAAATTTTCATCGACACCATCTTGTTCTTCTTGTAGGATACTATCCCTGTATGAACTCTCCTGTTCTTCGAATTCTGCATCGTGTTCATATGAACCCTCATACACACCCTCTTGATATTCTTCATGTGAATCGTTGTCATATACGCCCACTAGATCTTCTGGTACTACGTCGTCCTCATATGAATCTCGTGCTATAGTTTCTTCATGTATATCGTATTGGTCGTGTACTATACTATCATCATACATGCGATCTTGTTGATATACACCTTCTTGATCTTCTTGTACCTCCCCTGGAGAGTGGGGTACGACGATATCTTCGTCAGCATACTTCCAAGCCGACATATCTCCATCATCCATTATCATTTTTAAATGATCGGTGATCTTATCACTTAGCGCCTCCTCCGGTTCTTCATCTACACTGTGTCTAGTCCGCCTTCGAGAATTCACGAATGGCGTATATGTTGTATCCTTTGTTTCAAGATCTGAAATATCAGTACAAAAATCTTCAAATATTGAATCTAGTTCTCTTAATTTTAAGGCAACCTTTGATTGGAACCCAATAATAGCTTCTTCGATTCGATCTTTGATTCTAGATGTCCTTGCCTTATCACACAGCAACTGAACATTTTCTGCTAATAATTGTTTCTTTTGACGTTCTAATTCACGAATTTTCTCTTGATTTTGAGTATTCAATTTCGCAAATTCTCTGTTTTGTTTGGCATAAACAGCACATGCATTCCTTAGCCGTGCTGTCGATACTTGCGGCCTTTCTGTCAGAATAGCCATTTTCTTCAAATCTCCCTGTAACGAAAATAAACAATACCTTAATAATAAATTCTATAACGAAGACTTGTGTAGTTTAACTATACATATGAATCATAAAAGAAGAAAAAGAGATAAAATTATTGTATTTGTTTATATGTAGCCCATTTCAGACATCATATTTAAAGAGTTGCTATGTCAACGACTATCACTTACAATTCAAGACGCGACGCTGCAATCGCGTACCTCTTCACATTCTACGTCGTATATTGAACACTCTAATGCCTCATTTTTAACAATGAGAGCTTCATATTCACATACGCCTCCAAGCAAAGCTCGAAGTGGTAACAAATCGCAAAAGATCTTTGAAAAGAGAGCTGAATTAGAGCAACTACAAGAGTTACGTGAAATATCAGCAATGTACGCTGATAAACTAGAAGATCTTGCAACTGAAATGGAATCACTTGTTGACCATACAAAGGCTGTTGCTCTTGTTGCCCAAAATTGGGACTTTGTAATGAAAGGTATTAGATTAGGTTCAAATGGCCCAAGCTCAAGTTCAACTCTACCGAAGGAACTCATAAGAGTTCGACTAGATGAAGATGATAAGTCAACGTGAAACAATAACTCATTTATGCATTTTTGTTGGCAAGTGCAACAATACCTGTTATCCATTCATTTAGTCCTTTCTTTTGAATCTCTTCTACCAAGGAATTCTCGATCTTTAAATCTTCTAAAGCCTCTGTTGACCCTGCGAATGAGTCAATTGCTTCTATCACATCTTCACTCGATTTTATGATCGGAAACCCCTCTGAAAATATTCCCTTTTGCAACCCAATTAGAACCGTCTGGTAAAGCTGAGTTTTCTCTGCAAATAAAGTTCTTTCAGCATCGGAAACTAGAACATCTGTACTATTAAATAAAGGACTCCAATCGTCGGCTAATATACATCGTCTCCAAATGCATCGAAGCATGTAATTCTTTCTTTTCTCATCATAAGTTCGATACTTCACTAAATACAACGCATCAGAAAACCTAGTATAGTAAATATCTGCAGTCCTTGAATCTATAAGTGTTAAAAACTCTTCAAGTTTTCCTTCGCGTGCAGACTTATCGTTCAATACTATCTCAGCAGTCTCTTTAAACATTTTAAGGAAATACTTTCTTCCTGTTTTTGTCAAGTTGTGACCTATACTGTCTGAAATTATCGCAGCCCTTTTGTTCTCTGTCTCTGTATCACCTACAAAATTATGCAATTCTCTTCTCCATGAATCTGCAATACTGTTCTCGGTAAAATTATATTCAACATGGTTGCTAACTTCGGAACCAGTTTCATAGCCAAGTAAAGCTAGCGCTTGCTCGCATCTTTTTCTAGATACCTTTGTTTCAAACTGTTGCGAATAACCATATAAAACATCACTGGCTTCTTTGAACCGGTTGTGATTTATGTCAAGAATCCATTTGATCTTGGACAGTTCTCCAGGGACATCCACATCAGCATATCTATTCTTTAAGAATTCTTCAATATAATGAAAATTGTTTTCTGAACACTCGATTATTAAATGAGCCTGATGCGATTCTAAGAAATAGCGAAAGAGTTCATCCGCAAATGGTTGCTGATATTTTTCTAAATATTCCAGTATGCATTCTTTGTTGTTTGATTCCTTGCGTATCATGTCCGAAAGCTGCGCAAGCAACCAGAAATCCTCATAATGTTCTGCCAAATCCAAAGACTCTTGTAACTTTCTGATTTTAAACAAACAAAAGCAAACCTGATTAAGAAATTCGCAAAAGTCTTCTCTAATCTTCTCGTAAGAGCTTTCGGCCTTAGACTTTAACTCATTATTAGTGTACACATCTTTTATAAAGTAGAGCCAGTTAATTCTTTCAGAAAAAATTCTGCATTGAACTGAAAATGAACTTAGCAGTATCTCGCTTTGCTCACTTGTGATTGTATCACTTTTAGAGTATATTACACTCCTTGAGAACTCGAAAAATGAGCCAACTGAATCCACTAAACTTGCACTTGATGTCCAAAAGCCTTCTAAATGATCTTGTGTTGAAGATGAAGGTGCGTAGTTAGTAATTTTCGAGATACCGTAGTCCTCAAGTATACCACCAGCGCGTATATTATAAGGGCCTACCATAAAGATCTTAGACAATAGCTCATTCACTCTCAAAACTAACTTCAAATGTTCAGTTTGTGGTATATTATTACTTTTTTGCAGTTGAGATAGAAGAGACACAATGAGGTCAGGAATTGAAGTTAACTTGTGGCTAAACCAGTTTCTGACATCATCCGCGGAGTTTATAGGTGTAATTGCTGACAAAGACAAGTACAAGATATTCTTTGAAAGATTGACTGAGTTTGATGTTTCAGAAGATATAAATTGATCCCAAGTATCCCACAAAATGTTTGCTGCTTCACACAGTTCTATATGTGACAATAATTGAATTCTACAAGTTTCAGAAATCATTGGGAACTGATTGATAGTATAAAAACCAAGATTTTGAAGGGCTTTTAGACGTAAATCCAATTGATCTTTCATTGAAGGAACAGAAGAAGGAAGATATATAGAATTACTATTCAGGATATCTTCACTTACCTGTACAATTATTTCTTCCAACGAAGAAATACCGTTTGTAAGAGATAAAGACTGTTGTGAGGCATAAAATTCGACAGGGTTGTCTTCGATTTGTCCATAAAATACAGCCTGTTGGATCTTACTAGATATAGTATTGGCAAGAGATTGCCCCACTGAACTTGGTTGTGCAGTATCATCAGAAACAGTATGTTCAAATCTTTCTATTCTAATAGTTCCACAATTGGTAGCTACAACAACAATTGCGGAGTTCGACCCTGGTACAGAAGATGTGGAAGGCACGAAATTCTCTGCAGCAGATACTAGTATATTTACATTTCCCTGAAACAAAATGTTATCCTCGTAAGGGATCTTAAAGGAAGAAGAAATATCGGCAATTATAACGGCATTCGAAGTGGAAATGAAAAGTGTACTTTTCGGTTCAGGTAGATAAATTCTTGCACGTGAAAGTGAAGGAGAGCAATAAGAAACAATATGGTAAGAAGAAACAAGTTGAGGGTCGGCAGAATCTAAAGTGAGAACAAATAAGAAATAATCTGTGACGGAATCGTTAAGTGAAGCGGAAGCCAAGAGTAAAGCATGACCGTTCAAAAAGATTGCATCCTCTACAACAAGAGCATTTCTAGTATGAGGGTATATAGCAGAAACAGAATCGACAATAATATTTCTAGCGTAGAATTCAGCGTTTACAGTTGCAACACCTACTCTATCGCAAGACCATAATGAAACATGAGCGTCTTGAGTAACTAGTAGAAATTGAGCATTTCTAAGAGACGCCAAAGAAGGGGAGATTGAGACAATGTTTTTAGTTGAATTCGAAGAAGATAAAGTAGATCTCAAAGCAGCCCAGATTGAAGTATTTGATTTATTTTGTGGTTGTATCTGTTTAACAGAAAGAGTGGAATGGCCCGAATCATCTTGGAAAGAAAGCAAGAAAAGTCTTCCATTTGAAGTACTCAAAACAGCACCGAAAGGATGAATAAGTTTTAGGCATTGAGGCACTTCATTCCTTGAAAACCTAAGAGAAGTGTTATGAGAATGAGAATAAGCCAAATACCCATCAGCAGCAGCTGAGCCTACAGATTCCCAGTAAGAAGCAGAATCACCAGAAACAACAAGTAAACCAGGTTCTCGAAATGCAGAAGGTGGTGTCAATACCATATGGGGATTTGATATGTCTTCCTTTTGTATTTTAAGAGTATATGTAGTTGGTATTTGTTCTGGTTCTGAATACTTCCAAATGTAGATATTTGATTCAAAACAAATAGCCGAATTTTGATTGACCGCATCGATCGTTCCAGATGCATTGCTTATACCAATATCATATTCTAGTGGTATAGGAATTGCAGGCAATCTCGAAGCCACATATTTATTTGAGCGAGCCCATTCTACGGGTTCTCGAGACATTTCTTTGTATAAAACGGGTGACTATTTTTTTGTTTACAAAGTAAAAGTTGGTGAATGGGTTAGAAAAAATTAAAAAAGTAGCGCTTTGGTGTGATGAGTGTTTTAGGCGAAGTTATGTAAAATGAAAGTGAGACAAACAAAGCAAATCTCTATATTTGTTTACAATAAATTTCCCTTTTAAGACAAATAAAAATAAACAAATCCAAAACTGGCAAATAGCCATGCAAATTATTGTTATAAAATATGAAACTTCGATGAGAAATCAGCAATTGTAGAAGATCGTACGAAAGCTCATTGCATGAAAACAAATCGTCTTTTGATGGGATAACTGATTAACCATAATAACTACAAAATCATATATTTGAATCACACAGAAATAGATATCCATGTGATAACCAAGATAACAGTATAATCATCAGTTTTGTACTGATAAGTAAAATGACCATCCGTTGAAGGTACCCATACAGCGCCAGTAGCTACAGCTACACCAGGTCTTGTATTCTGAGAATTCTGTATGATTGTTGAATTTATAACAAATTTATGCTTAATAGCATGTGGTTTAAGCGATTCTGATATTTTATTAGCAACATCACTTGCTGCTTTTGTACATGATTCATGAATGTAAAGAGGTATTGGTTTGAACACGTCAGTACAAGAACTCAAGCATATTTCATCCAACTTTTTGCTCTCTACAGGGCAAGAATATGTCGATGATTCATGAACAACGACACCTGACATTGTAGAAGTATTCAGCCAAGTTGATAAATAAAGAAAAGATGAAGTCGATTGTGAAACAATATGCTTACCCGGTTACTTACACGTGATGTTTAAAGGAGAGAGAAAAAACCTTGACACGTCTTCTGGAAACCAATCTGAAGCAACTTCATACTTGTTCTTATTTCTATAATTTCTGTGCGCAATTCTAGATAAAAAGTCTTATATACGAAGATGTACTGGAAACAGCTTTTTTTATTCAATATGGTAGCGGTGTATGGACTGCATTTCTACCTTGAAAGAGGACAAGAAGTCTGCTTCTTCGAAGACCTTTCTGATGGAACTTTGGTTGCAGGAGAGTATAAGACATCTAAGGTAAATGCAGACACGAAAACCTTCTTAGAGAATCTTGATTCACGTTTAGAAATTGACGTGTATGAGACATTTGATGCCAACCATAGAATTGTTCATCAAAAGACTATGTTTAATGGAAAATTCACTTTCACTACTGCAGACAGTGGTGAACATAAGATATGCATTAGGCCACTTAAAGAATCTGGTTGGCAAGCTAATACACGTTTAAAAGTTGACATTGATTTCGTTTTTGGTGAATCTGCTGAAATTGATACTCAAAGAGGTGATAAGATTATGAGTTTGGCTCAAAGAGTTGAAGAACTTACACAGCGCGTACAAGATATTGTAAGAGAACTAAAATTCCAAAGAAAGAGAGAAGCACATTTTAGAGATATTTCTGAAAAGATTAATTCTGAAGTTTTGCGTTGGTGTTTCATGCAAGTCGCTGTACTTGTAACTGTTGGACTTTGGCAGACTTCACATTTACGAACTTTCTTCGTAAAGCAAAAACTTGTATGATTTGTACGCCTCAGCATTGCTATTTAGTCTGATATATGATTATAATTAGTTATATCATGTTGTAGAGTAGACCATATGGAAGTAGTAAGGTACGATATTTGATCGTATCTTTTAAGTTGAAGACCCACTCTTCCAAAGTTTAAAAGATCTTGAGCTTGTGTAGTTAAGTGCTTAAAGTATTGCATGAATCATCAGTGGATTAATAACAGTAACTACAAAATACGATTCGTATCCAGACATGAGGTTGTTGATCTACGGCCCCTCCGTAGATCATTCAACTTCATTGATTTCAAATTCTATGATCTGAATGTTTATCAACAGAAACAATTCAAAATTCATAAACTTACAAGTAACAGACTCTACTGTCTGTTTAATATCCAATTGGCTGGTATTTACCTCTTCTGAAGCCTTGATGTGGCCGTCTGCTAGACAGAGAAGTCAAAAAGTAGACCAGCGATATATTACGAGCTCACCCGATATCGTTCTATTCTTACTTAATAAATAGCTGGAATACAAAAAAGTGCTATGAAAAAACATAGTGAAAGTATATCGGTATGATTCGTGAAAAAGGTTCGTAAAGTTTTGCAGACGTCAAGAACCAGATCAAAGTAGTAGCGCTTGCCACATTCAACATCTTCCTCTATGCCTTCCCTTAATACATTGGCTTGATGCATTCGTTGATCTTTTAAGTGTGTCTCTTTAAGACGCTTAGACGTCGTACTTCGTTTCCCATACTCTAACCATGGCTGCAATGACGATCACTTCACCCACAATAAGAGCTCTAAAGCTCACCTCAGCTCAACTCAGTTTCCTCGCAAACACATCTAACTTTTCCAAATCAACATCACATCCAGTCAACTACAAGTCCTTCAAGAATAAATAAAAAATTAAATATATTTATTCAAATTTTCTTACATAATCAGTTATAAAGATTTATAGAACGATCGCCAATCAGAAGTAACACTAGAGCACCACGTGCTAGTGCAGCTCGTATGAACCACCGATACAAAAATTTGCCTATTCTTCTGAACATATCTTCTTGCAATATAAGCCCGAAAATCACAAATATCAAGCAAAAAAAGATGTCATCAGCGCCTCTTCTTCAAACTACGCCCGGCAAAAGAATTGCTTTACCTGTTCGTGTTGAACCTAAGGTGTTTTTTGCTAACGAACGTACATTCCTATCATGGTTGAATCTTACAGTAATTATCGGTGGTTTAGCAGTAGGATTATTAAATTTTGGTGATCAAGTTGGTAGAATTTCAGCAGGTCTTTTCACAATAGTTGCAATGTGCACAATGTTTTATGCTCTTGTTACGTATCATTGGAGAGCTGCAGCTATTAGGAAAAGAGGTGCAGGTCCTTATGACGATCGATTTGGTCCTACGATGCTCTGCTTTTTTCTTCTTGCTGCAGTTATTGTAAACTTTGTACTTCGCATTCGTAATTAGATGTTTATTTTTTAACGAAATGAATGATTTCGGTTCGTTTTCTACACTTTATTTATAGTAATTTCATATTCAAATAAGTGAATCTATTTTGCTGCCTAAAAGAACAGGTCAATATTCATTGTAGTTGTAGTATATGTTTACATCCCAAAATCGTGTGTAGAGTGTTTATTTGTATTCAAATTTGCATGTGTGCTTAAGAGTATTCGAATGTGTGTGCATTTGCACTTATGAATTCGGAGATGTAGAGTGCGTAGTATCATTCCGTGCGTCAGTGCGAGCTTTGAAGTATGCTCGTCTATTTACTAGAACAACACAGCCTTTACAAATCATCACCAATACTCAAAGAAATAGTCTCACCGGGCTTGAAAGGTGGAAGACCTAAATATGGACATCCATCACATCTAAAGGCATCACCTAATGCACAAGACCCGCAACTTCCACCGGTCTTGCCAGGAACTGTGAAATCTATCTCTGACGTTTCATCTGTTTGCAATACAACAGTTTGCTGATTAGCATTTGCACGTTCAAGTTCTTGCTGTTCAAGCTCTTTTAAACCACATGTACAATCCTTACAAGCCTTTCTTCTCTTTCGACCATTTGTGGGCTGACAGGCAGCAGGTATTTTAATAGCAGTAGACAATAGAGTTTCATCTAATAAAGAATCTTCGTCAATAATATCATCGTCATTTTCTTGTTGATCGAGATTTCTAATACGTATAGAATTTGAATCACGCTCTTCTTCAGCATCGCTGGTTTCAGTAGAAGAACCTGATCCGACAGTTCCAGGTGAGTTTTGTTGTGAATATGAAGTTGATTCTGATCGTATTTGTAATGTTCTAAATACACCTAAACGTGATTTATTACCACCTCTTTTCAAAAGAACAACTTCACCAGATGATTCAACGGATTCTTTAGGTTTTAACCAAATACTTTTCTCAATAACAAACCCGGCTGCAATAGCATCTAAATTTTGAGTACTTGCACCACCAATTAAAGAACCACCTGATTTCAAAGATTTTAATAAATATTCAAGAGCTATCATCGATACTCTAGTATCTTTAGGCGTAAGATATACATAATCATAATGATCATCTTTCAATACCGCAGACCCATTCTCTACACGATCAAGCATTTGGCGACCAGCGTCCTTTGGTAGATCATGTAAAGCATCAGCAAGAAGATGCTCAGATTGAGCCAAACTTGGATGCAAAAGAATCAATGAATTAGTCATCACTTCGCGCAAATCACCTCGATGTTTCGTAGTACACTTTTATGTCTATAAGCCCTACGAAAATAAAAAAAAATGTAAGCAAATAATGCAGTAAAAAGGTATAAAAAGGAAATAGCAAATCAAATCAAAAAAGTAACAAATGAATATGAAGAAAAGAATTCCCTTTTTCTCTTTTTTTTTATATTGCAGTGCCACTGATGTGATTACTAAATGATTTCGTTGCTATGGGACAGGGAAGAGGTAATAGCCAATAAAGAAATTTATTAAAGTATGCACCGGGTAACTTTAAATATACAACGAATTTCAACATCTCGAATGCGAATGCTTCAAATCTACAAACGATTAATAACAAGTCTGCTATGGTAATTTCTGCTACATACTATCTGACGTATGGGACAGTGTGCTTACGCTGAGCTAGAGCGACTCCCCAACATGTAAATGAAGAGCAGGAACGCTTGAAAGAGGCTGGATTTCGTAGAAGTGGAGATCCTATCTATCCTAACATTACCATTTCGATACGATTGTAAACAATTAAATGGAGACGTTTCCCCTCTTTGTTAATATTCCGTATAGAGTAATGGAACTGAGGAGATTCAATGTAGAATTTAAAGTTCAGCGTATGACGAAATAAGCTCGGATTATTATTCTAAAAAATCTGGGGTAATTGTAAGGTAAAGAATATCCGCTAAAACGCCCATTCTCAATTCTCAATTTTTCTAATTTCGTTAAAGAGGTACCATTTCTACTTATTTAATCTTATCGCAATTGCATCATTGAAATATGAGCTATTTTTTGTGCCGTTTATTCATTAGAAATTGGATGGTGCAAAGATGACTCATTGGAAATCGGTAAACTCCGTATCGATTTTCCTCCACCTTCCCCCTACCTGAAATCCTAAAAAAGTAACATAATAGATAAAGTAATTTATGATGTTATCTTTTGTATCAATTTAGTCTAGAATTATAACTCACGGATAATAAGAAGGTGGACCTATTCCGATCGAAATACGGGAACTCGATGACCATTAGTGAAGTCTTATAATAAAGGGGTACAATTAAGAAACAGTTCCACCCCTTGCTGCTTTATTTTGAGACACCTGTTTGTTTACTTATTACTGCATTCGATGTTGAAACATTCACATATTCACCAAGTTGTATGGGATATGTGTAAGAAAGTAATCCCAAATATGAATCATAATTATGTCACCAGACCAAACGGTATTTACGAATCTAAAACTAAATTAGACTTTAACTATTTTTATTGGTTAACACTTTAATTTAAAACCTTATTCTGTTGTATTATTGCGGAGGCGCTCGTTTCTCTACTTTTCTAGTGATTTCTATCCTACCTTTCAATTTTACTATAAAAGCCACCGATTCTCCCATATTTCTATTTGGTACTATTTTATTATATAAAAAGTTCAAAGTTATATCTTTATATCTTTTTGCTTTTATATTCTAATTGACTTCTTTTTCTCAATCAAACGCTTATCTAATCTAATTACTTATCACTATGACTCGCTCTGGAAGCAACAGCAGTGCTAATTCAAACAGCAGCTCTTTACCTCGCAATTATGGTAAATCTATAGGTTTCGTTGCCAATTCTTCTAAGAAAGGAGGCGCTGGTCGTGGCAATTGGGGTCGTCCAGGTGAAGAAATTGAAGATATAGAAGACGAAATTAACTACGCTGTACCTCGCCGTCGTTCCAACTCTTCTACTGTCGATAGGATGGATTTCAAAACTAAATTCGAAATCTCTGATGATGTATTTGATGAAGAAGATTGAAGAAAAAGATAAAAAGGAGAAGAATCTTGTTATTGAATATTCTCTCCTTCTTTTATAACTCTGTTGTTTCTTGTAGATCGACATCTGTTTAAGAACAAAAAATAGATCTCCGATTCCAACTTTTCAATACTCTTTCTTTTTAAAACCTTTTCTTTTTCTTTTATTCAGATTCAAAGTACATATCATAAATCAAATAACGCACATATAACAAATAACAAATGGATCTTTTTTACGGTTTTAAACAATATTATATTCTTATATTTATCTTATCTCAATCTAATAAATGTCTCATAGTTTCTTTATTTATTTAGCATCCCAATTCGTCTAAATTACTTATCTTTTATCCGAGCTATTCGCAATGCGCTGTCTTTAACTAATTACAGACTTCTTATCACTCTATTTATATCGCTATAAATATCTGTGCTATCTTGATACTCTATTTTGCCTATCTTAAGCTTACCTACTCTTATCGACTGAACCCTTCCTCTCCTCTTTAAGCGTTGTTTTATCTCTTTCGCTTGTTGAATTCTAATAATATCATTCGTCCTCAAACATGGCAACATTATTTCATATCAAATCACAATTATCCAATATTTCATTAACCGGTTAGATTCTTTGTCATAAATTAGTAATTATCTTGTCTTGTGAGTAAACCTTAAACGTACTGTGCCTGAAACGCCATTACGTCAAATGAACTTAATTCGCTAACCCAGCCTATGACGTAAGTAATACAATAAAACTAATGAAAACATAATAAAAACATTAATTCATTTATATATTATTATTCTTGAACTTACTTATCTCCTATTTAAATACAAAAATTACTGTTTCTAAACCTCCTATTTCTATAAAAATCCACCTATTCTCCCTTCTCTTTCTTCTCTAAATCTGTCTCGACTGTACTTTTAGCATTCTTTCTTCTTTGTCTTTCTTCATATTCCTTTCTGTTGCTAATAACCCTTCCAATAATAGTCTTGGTGGAGAAATCACGATATGAATGATCTATATATTTAACTGGTATATCAACTTCCTTGTATCTGTCATCAGCATTCAAAACAGTAGGTCCATGATATATCTCAGTGATGTTTAACTTCTTCGTGAACTCATTAGTAATTCTCAAGGGACTATTTAATATAACTCTCGATGTGTACGTGCATTGAGTGATGCACAATCCTCTCTCTATCAAATTCATAACAGGGCTATCAATCTCATCTGCAAAGACACCTACAACCAAAGCTTCATTTCTCAATACTGCTATCTTAGAAACTAGCCTAAGGAATTCTATCTGTCCAGCATGAAATAAATCCCAAGTTCCATCAACGTATATAGCATTCTGTTGTTTCAATTCAGTCGCGCCTGGTACAAGCTGTTTAATCTCTCCTTCTGCATACAAGTCAATTTCAACTTTTGCATCTATTCCATTTTCACCAATTGCATAGTTTTCAAACCATGGTTTAGCTTTTAATATCGTCTCTTCGTCTTTAACATACGCGTCTTTACTATTGTCTAATAGTCTTTGCACAAGTCCGGTTGTTGATATTCCATCAGTCCTCCTAAAGACTAAGAATCTTCCTAAGTTTTTAACTACTCTATAAGCATCTTCTCCTGAAGCGTCAGTTGTAATATCATCTCCATGTGCTGCATAAAAGCAGTTGTATCTATCTAACCATTCTGGGTCCGTCACATATGGAGCATCAGGTACTGCTTTTGTTACCCATCTGCACGCTTCTACTGCCTTTACTCTTTCATCTTGTTTCATAACTACTGGGCCTTTATTGAACTCAATGTCTTCATCTGAATGCAACCCAACATATAGTTCAGTTCCTAGTTTTCTTGCCTGTAGTAACGCTCCTGAATGGCCATGATGAGTGAAATCAAAACACCCATCAACCCAAATCCTTCCTTTATCCATCTATAAATAATTATTAATATTTTCGCGCTTGAGGTAACCTTTAAACTGTGTTATATAAAGGTCAAAAGAAAAGTTTCAATTGCTGGGTTGTATATCACATATACTTCCAATTCATAGCCGCACCTATCAACGTGCAGATTTCGTACTTCTACGGTAATTTTCTTATTTTACAACTCATATTACCATAAATTATCATTCAACGTCAATTTATATACAAAAGACCAATACTGGAATATTATGTAGCTTAGCCTCTTAAAAATGAAGCTGCACCCGCGAGTTCGTCTGTGGATGTTGCGCCAAAAACTTGTAAACTCTTATTTCTAGCAAACTCTTTTCCAGCTAATTGTTTACCAACTCTTCCAGGACCTATCGCACAAAACCTAGTAACACCTTCAGCCACCAGATAATCTAATGAACCTTTCCAGTCAACAGATTCTGTAGATGATGCAGCTAACGAGTACCTAACTTCATTAAGACTTTCAAATGGTAATGCTGTAATATTAGAAACGACTTTCGTGTGTACGGGTGGTGGCCAACGTAGAACTACTTGTCTTTCCACAGCAAGCTCGTCATTTAAATTGAAAGGTTCTGATTCTGGATCGTCAAGACCCAAAATATGCGCTAGATGTCGCCTTGCTGGCATCATAATTTCAGAATGAAAAGGTGCTGATACATTCAAACGCACTGCCCTCGGGTCATGTCCACTCCAACGTCTTAAATGCTGTAATGCTGCTTTAATAGCACTTTCACTGCCAGAAAGAACTATTTGCGTACTCGAATTAATGTTTGCTACCTGAACAACATTTTTAGTGCCCCTAGTAGCTGCGCAAAATGATTCTAATTGCTCTAAAACATCTCCAAATCTTTCTTTTTCCATAACAATAGCATACATTCCAAGACTTCCTCCCCATTGATCTGCTGACAACTGCATTGCTTTGCCTCGCTCTCTTACTAACCACACTGCTGTCCATGGTTCAATTACACCAGCTAATGCCAATGCTGTAAACTCTCCAAGTGAGTGTCCCATAACATAATCGATACTATTAAAGTTCACACCGTACTCTTTCTCTAAAACTCTAGCGAATATCAAACTTGTAGCTAGAATTGAAGGCTGTGCGTATTCTGTTTGCGCTAATTCACTTCCAGGTGTATTGGGATCTAACAAATAT
The DNA here is from genome assembly GCA_030566855.1 of Tortispora sangerardonensis. Taxonomy (NCBI): domain Eukaryota; kingdom Fungi; phylum Ascomycota; class Trigonopsidomycetes; order Trigonopsidales; family Trigonopsidaceae; genus Tortispora; species Tortispora sangerardonensis. The sequence goes on along the minus strand of JAKUBJ010000008.1, from coordinate 122,442 downwards.
CTTTCGCTGAACCTCTCTCCCATTAATGCATCAATTTCTCCAACAATTTCGTTCACAACTCGTGGATACTTCTCTTTTAACTCTTTAGCCATTCCTGGTCTTTGCACTCCCTGGCCTAATACGTTCAATTCGTGTTAGTATTCAAAATATCTGCGTACTATTCTCTTAGCTCTCTACTATATCATTTTACTTACCTGGAAAGAAAAGAGCCCTTTTGAATGCCGAGCCTGTGTTACGCAACACACTGGTATACCTCATGACCGTTTTTCTAAAGCGACCGTTCTATGCGTAACCAATATGTGGTCTGCTAATATCTTTTTCTCTGGTCTCAATGGCTATCTTACAAAGCTCTAAATTCTGTTTTTATTATGGAATAATTACTTCCCCAGATTTTTTAAGGTCGGTAACTTAACCCATCAAGATAGAACCCCGATAGAAGCAGTAGCAAAAAACGCATTACCGGGTAACTCACTAAATTGGTGATATTGCAAACTGCCTGATTAGGAAATCATGAAATAGAATATAGCAGACCCTTAAGAATGCTCAGAAAAACCCTTGTTAAGGTACAACGTACATATAATGACATCCATACTCATACTTGTTTTTTCTAATAATGACTCAATCACTTAAAAAGATTGGGCTTAGAGCTCCTACAAAAGGGGTAATTATAAGGTTTTTACTTCCAGATCAAGTATTATATTACGTCGCGATAATATTAGCCATTTCAACTTAAAGCTCTCTGAGATCTAGCTACAGAAGCGGGTATATAGACAATACTTCTCCGAGTCTCTAGTTAAGGTAAAGTACTTCCGCGTGACTATATAAGGCGCTTTGCTTTAAACGTAGCAGATTTAGCTGATTGTCAAATTATATACGTCATATCTTGTTGAGATTCTGCTTTCCACTATACTACACTTTCTATGCAAATTCATGCATTTAAAAGTCTCTAGCTACGTAATCGTCCTACCTTTGCGTCATTAGAATAAAAAGAATAACGTAACAGAGTGTTAGATTGAACCTTGATATATTATATACGCAACTTCATTTTAATAAGAAAGAGAATACTTGGTAATAACTTAATAACTCAAATAATTCCAAATCTGCAATTATCCAGGGTCCCAAAATAAAGAACTCTGTCAAACCTTTGTAGCCAAATCAACTGAATAAAAAGCTTGACATATCCATTATATTCAGTCATAATTAACTTCTTCAACAACAGTGATAAAATAATCGTTTTTAACGTCTTTTTGTAAGTTGAATTCTGACTGCGACTTCCTATCTCTGATCAAAAATGCAAGGATTGGAAGTAGCATACTATGTATGTCTAATACCAAGCGTGCTTATGGCCGTGTATTCCCTTGGAATCTCAATATACTATGGAAGAACCTACAAGATATCTCTGACTTCAAGAAGAAAAAAAATCGTTGCTTTCCAGTACAAAGCTCTTATAATAATATCGGCTTCAATCATTTGCTGCGACTTGCCTATGTTAACATGGACTATAACACCTACTAATACCAGATGTGCTAGCGGAACAATCTGGGTTTGGTCTCAGGTCTGCTGGATATGTGAACTATCGATGCTTCTGATGCCAGTAATAATGTTAGTTCCTTCAATAATACGCATGTCTTTGCTTGACCCTAACGCTATACCACACAACGCCAGAGGCAAAAGAGGACATAATTCTAGAAAACTGCACAAACTATATACAGGTCTAGAACGATATCTTTTTATACCTATGATTCTAACACCCTTTCTGCTTATCCTCTTATGGCTTTTAATCGTACGGTTCCTACCAAAAGTACCAGCTGAAAGTAAACATTTCTTTATACCCAGTCAAGCATGCAAAGAGTGGACTGGTGTATGGTTCTTTTGCGACAAAACTCTAGCGACAGTAGGAATATCATTAATCTCATTAGGTCTTATTCTTTCTTTAACAGGAGTAGGAGCAGCATTTGCTATACACAAGAAAAGGTCGAATACAATCAACAAGCTTGCTATTCCATACTTTATAAGTGGTATACTTTTAGCTTCTGTGTTCCTTTATGGGCTGCTTCTATTTCCAGGTATAGTTCCATACTTGAGAAGAGACGGAATGGAAGTAGATCCAGAAAAACTTCAAGAAATCATACCTATAGGAACTGCCTTTGTTGCACCAATTTCAACACTTCTATATCATATATTTGTCCTATTACTGTGTCAATTTTCACCACATCTTACTTCGTACATACTTTACGGAACTTTCAGCGCAGACGGACAAAATAATCACATTTCAAGTCCTCGTCCAACTAATGGGATGGAGCTTCAATCGCCTATAGGCAAATATAGCGCAAGAAACCAGCCTGAAGCAGTAAAACGTGTTGAGCCATGGCTGTGGCAAAATTCAAGTGGTAGCAGAATGCCAATATCCCCTTCAAGTCGTTCAAACTCTACCGCTTATGGCATAGCAGTTGCAAGTGGCAATTCACCAGCGTCACCGTCTAGTAACTTGAACTCACCAGCAAGAGCACAAGGGTATATGGTTTCACCAACACTTCCTACGCCAACAGCAATAGCACCAGCTTACTCCACTCCTCAGAAACCACACCACACATCAGCAATCTCTACTACATCGGCGCTATCGGCTATGACAAACATGCAAGGTATACCTATTGCTCACGCTAAATACGCAGCAATACAAAATCCAAGGCCAACAAATTATGTAAGTTCTTATGTGAAAGAACCTGAGACAGCATACAGAGCGTCCGGTAATCCGTATGCCTATACTATGCCATTAAAACAGGTCGGTAACCCCTACAGCAACATACAGCAACAAAGTGGACCTACACAGAGTGCTCATAATGGGAGAAACCAAGGAATGCAATCAGGCTATGGATCGAATGTACAAAAACTTGCAGGTCAAAAAACCCACAATTACTTCAGTCCACCAACCGCTCAGTACACTGCATCATCACATGACAGTATTGGGTCCTCGAAGTCCAAGAAGGTTCACTCGTTCAACCAGGCAGTGCCACCTTTACGCCTGTTTAACAATAACAGTCCTACCAGTCAAAATCAGTCATCTGGTAGTAGTAGCACCCATCATCAATCGGGGCAAAGATTTTATTAGTTACGCTTAATATTTTTTTCTGTTACGCTTATAATGATATGACTCTAAATAATAAAAAACTCAGAAAAGTGAGATACCTTATCGCGTAATAAATCACATATAAAAGCGGTAAAAAAATATCTAATCTCTTTCGTCATACAATGGTAGAACGCAGTGAGCTTAATTACTTTGGTGCAGGGCCAGCTTTTGTACCAACAGAGGTACTTAACCAAGCAGCCCAAGATCTCCTTAATTTCGAAGGCCTAGGAATGGGTCTTGGTGAGATTTCTCATAGATCTTCACAAGGGCAAGGTGTAGTAGACAAAGCTCAGAGTCATTTGAAAGAGCTGTTGAACATTCCTGATAGCTATGATATAGTATTTTTTCAAGGTGGTGGAACAGCAGCATTTGCAGCTGTTGCTTACCTTTTTATGACTCGTCATGCAGAGAAGTACTCAAGAGTTGGCCAAGGTAATTATATCGTTACTGGCGCATGGTCAGCAAAAGCACATGAAGAATGTGTAAAAATATATGGATCTGACTCTGCCCATACTGCTTGTGATGTGAAGTCGATTACAGGTTCATGGACTCGAGTGCCATTGAAAGATGAAGTGAAGTTATCAGATGATCCTGCATTCTTATACTATTGCGATAATGAGACTGTTCATGGTGTTGAAATGCCTGTTAATGCTTTCACTGATTATGATGTACCAGTAATTGCAGACATGTCTTCTAATATTTTGTCACGACAATTTGATGTTACAAAATATGCAGCAATTGTTGCAGGTGCTCAAAAAAATGTTGGAATTGCTGGGCTTGGTATTGCAATTATTCATAAAGACATCCTTGAATCTAGTTCTAATAGCAATGACGTAATTGAGAAGTTTAATCTTTCTTCAATTCCTACTATTCTTGATTTGAGAATCCTTTCTAAGAATGGGTCTTTATACAATACACTTCCTATATTTACACTGCATGTGACTGATTTGACATTACAGTATCTCATTTCTAAAGGAGGTTTGAGTGAAGTAGAGAAAATAGCTAATAGTAAAGCTGAAAAGATATATGGAGTAATTGATTCTCATAGTGCTTTATACAAAGCGCCAGTTGAGAAATCTTCCCGTAGTCGTATGAATATTGTTTTCAGACTTGCTGGAGGTGAGGAACAAGAAAGACAATTCATTAAACAAGCTTCTGAGAAGCATATTAGTGGAATCAAAGGCCATAGATCTGTTGGTGGAATCAGGTTATCAAACTACAACTCTGTTACTGCAGACTCTGTTGATATCCTTGTTGAGTTCATGACAGATTTTGCTAAACAAGCTTAAGAAGCATTTTATGCACTCCTTGAAGGTAGAAAGTACAGAATGTAATCAGTTGCATCACTAGTCAAATAACAATAAACAGCCAATGCTACATCATTATGAAACCCAACAACCATCGTATGAACATAAGGATATATTTTAAGTGTAGAAGCCCAATCCTTTGTACTTATTAAAACAGATGCAGATTCTAAAGGATGTGGATGCTGTGATTCAATTGTCTGCGAAGAGTTCTGTGCGTGTGTAGGTTCTAGATGTTCAAAAACAGTTTCAACAATAGCAGAATCAGATTCTGCTGACATTTCAAATACTGAGTATTCTCGATCTCTTATCTCTTCAATAGATGCACTCAATTGTACGAGATCGACCAATGTTTGATATCTATCAGCTACACGAACTAGACTTATAGCAGTATGAACACCTGCATATGGAATTGAATCTGCATTAGATATAGAAGAAAGGTTAGAAGCAGCAGCAGCGTTTGCTACAGGAGAAGCAAAAGAAGTAGCAGATCGTTTAGAGAAACCTTGAGATAGCATACCAACAGATAAACCAGAAGGGAACCTTATAGCTAAATCCGGTACAGGGGGTGAAGGTTCTTGTATGTCTTGTACTGAATCATCTTTCACTACCCTTATAGGTATATCGTGTTTGACTATATCATCGATTACAATCGTGAGGTAAGGAGCGCCATCTTTTCGTTTCAATGACATTGAACACATGCCAGCAGACTTAAGACCTTTAACTAAATGATTTAAAGATAATTCAAGGTTTATAATATTATTAGCCTGGCAGCTTACTACTAGATTTGTGAAGAGATTTAAGCAATTCAAGGTTGCCCATGCTTGCGTTCCAGTTTCTGGTACTACGGTTACTATTTTAAAAGTTTCATGAGATATTTGTACCCAGCAGGAATCTTGTATGTATGACAAGCAAAGGCATACATCATGGAGTCTGGCGGGAGACTTTAAAGATGCAGAAAATCGCATTTTTTAGGATGCGTGGGTGTGGTTAACGACGCGTTTGCTTACGCGTTTGATATATACCTTTTACAATGATATATACAAATTTTTATATCGTTACATAGTCATTATATAAATACAAATAATTGTTCATAAATCTATATCTTCGTGATGATATGAATCAAGAGCGAGTCTGTAGATAAAAGAAGGTGAGAAACCTCCAAGATTCGTAATGAATAAAGATATTAAATGTGAAGGTATGAAATCCCATAAAGGATTAACTACATCTAAAGATTCTATACGGTCAGTCTCAGCAAATCTAAATACCGATTCAGGGCCACCCATTTCTATCAATGCATCAACATCCACAGGATGGTTAGGAGATATCTTATATGTGCCGGCAACGGCTACAACAGGCACACGATTTGCATGAGCAGCTTCGCAAACAATTGCTGCACCTGCAGCAACAGTAGCAGAGCCATCCGCCATAACAGATCTAGCACCAAGAACTACTTTACCAACTCTTGGTATTATTGTATGAACAGCAGCGTCAGGAAGCAATACAACAGTGACACCAGCAGCAGATAAAGTTTCAGTAAACTTTTTAAGGTTTACATGGTCATTAGGATAACATTCAGTAACCAGTAAAGTGAAATGACGCTTTTGAGCAGCTTTTAAGAGGAATTTTAAAACAGTATCTGACCCAGGTGTAGGAGTAAGAAGAGTTTCGCCATGATGAACGATTTCAACAGCAAACCCCGATATTAAATCACTAATTGTTGATATTTCATCAGCAAAATCCTGGATTGCTTGTATAATATATGGTTTTACATCAGTAGCTTTTCTTGAAGAAGGAGTCTTTTCATCCTGCGATAATAAAGAGAACATAGAAGCATCGGTCTTTGAAGGATCTTCATCAACCTCTTCTTCTCTTATTAGTGCTAAAACTCTTCTAACAACATTTGCAGCGGTTTGATCAGCAGGGTATGCATCTTGTAATTTACGACCAATTGATCTTGTATCAATAATCAATTGATTCACAGATGACCATCTATGACTAGACACAAACCTTAAAAGTACTTGCGTAGTAGCTAAAGCAATTTCTACAGGATTTTGTAGTTCTCTATGATTTAATTTGTATATTAAAGATTCAGCTAAAGGGAATATATCAGGCATTATTTGTATAAGATTGATGAAAGAGCGAGAAAAAATCGTGAACTTGATTTTTAGGTATTACACCCGGGTAATCTCCAAAAAAACCGCCTGACCCAAAGCGCGATAAATTTAACAATCATACCACATTGTTAACACACGTTGCAACTTTTCTTCTTTCTTTTTGTATTTATTCTTCATCTTGCAAATATAAAATTATACAGTGAATAAGCGCTTTAGACATTGAATAAAGTAAGCGCTATCGATCTCAATAATTAGTAACTAAGCGTTTGAAATTTGAACTTTGTTTTTAAGGAATCATTTTGGTTACCAAAATCATACGATTTCTCTATCTTTGAATAGTTGTCTTTTATGGATTCCTCCTGAATAGAAAACAGAAGCTCAAATATTCGTTAATAATTCTCTCTTTTAAGCGAAAGAGTACCATTTATTGTTTTCGTTGTTTTATTTCAGTTACTGGTTTTTCTTTAAGAAAGATCAATTGACTCCTTCTCTCATTTTCTTATTGCGATTTGTTACTTAATTGAGGAAATAATCACCTTCTTTTTTCAAGGTCCTTTATTCCCTTTTTTTTCTTCTTTTATTACCGTAATATAAACACAAAAATTGCCTCTTTTGACACTCTTTCTCTTTTAGATTTGTCGACTGATTTCATTACTGTTCTGGTGTTTATTTCGCTCTTTAGATACTTTTATCGACTCATTTTTTTAAGAGGCTTTTTATACTCAAATACTCGCTTTTTGATTTCTACTTTCTTTTTTTTGTGAAACTTTTTCGATTACGCAAAAATGACTGCAAAATCAGATCAAAAGCACATATGCATTGTTGGTGGCGGTATCATTGGCGTTTGTACTGCATATTATCTAACACGACACCCCAAGTACTCACAAGAAAAATACAAAATTACGCTTATTGAAGCAACTAGACCTGCTGGTGGCGCTTCTGGTAAAGCGGGTGGTTTGTTAGCTACATGGGCTTTCCCACAGCAAATTGTTCCTCTATCTTTCAGTCTACACCAAGAATTAGCTAAAGAATACAATGGCCAAGAAGAATGGGGTTACCGAAATGTTCAAACTGTTTCTTTAGAAGGTGACCTTAATGGAAGAACTCATGCCACTTCAAAGCCTGTTTCTGATACAATACCATCTGATTTGAATTGGATTCGTCCTGAACTGGTTGAAGATATATCAAATATTGGTGGCCCTTCTTCAACTGCTCAAGTGCATCCTCTTAAATTTACTTTATTCATGTTACGCCGTGCTCAGGAAGCTGGTGTAAATCTTGTAATTGGTCAAGTTCATGATCTTGTTTATTCTAGTTCAGGTTCTATTAAAGGTGTAAGATATTCATCTAGATCTGTTAATGCTCAACCTCCTGAGAATATTATTCATGATACTGATTCACCTGCTCAGTCTCGTTCTCGATCTCGTTCTCATTCAAACTCTAGATCAAACTCCCAATTAGATCTTACAGATCAACAGCCACAATTAGAGAACTCTAATAATTTTTCATTCGATGAATCTGTTCCAGGCTTGGTGAGTCCTTCTTCTTACTCTTTACCTAGCGAACCTGAATCTGAGCAAATCAAGGATGATGCTGATGATTCTATAGGTAAGTCTATCTATATGAGTGCTAATCACGTCATTCTTACTGCTGGTCCTTGGATATCCAGACTTTTACCTACTTGCCCTATTTCTGGCTTAAGGGCTCACTCTATAACTATTACTCCGACCGCCCCAGTATCTGCATACGCTTTGTTTACTGAATTAAAGGATCGAAACGGTATTGTTTCACCTGAGATATATGCTAGAAAGGATGAAGTTTACGTATGTGGAGAAGGTGATAATTATGTTGGATTACCTGATAGTACTGACGATGTAACTGTTTCAAAGGCTAAATGCGATGAACTATATCGTTATGCTTCAACTCTTTCTCCTCAGCTTAAGGAGGGTCGTCTAAACAAAAGACAAGCTTGTTACCTTCCTGTGGTTGATCTCCCTTCTGCAACTGGCCCACTCATCGGGCAAACAAATATACCTAATTTATGGATTGCAGCTGGACATTCATGTTGGGGAATCAATAACGCTCCTGCGACTGGTAAGCTTGTAGCTGAGCTTGTAATTGACGGTAAAGCTACAAGTGCTTCATTACGTGGCTTGGATCCTACAAGGCATTTCTCGGTCGCACCTAAGAATTAAAGAAGTATATAACCTTCTTCAAAATGATTACAATTTAAAGAGATACATACAAATTAAGAATTCAACGTACAGGAAACTATAAACTTTTATATCATTTACTTTACTTCTTTATCATTACCATATGCACGAGTTGCATAATGACCATCCTTAACAATAACATGTTGGGCTGGGTAATCAAATTTACCGGACAAATAGCATTCCAAAAGCTGTTTAGTACCTGCTGCATACCTCTTTTGAGCATCTAATGTAGTTCCAGAATAGTGTGGTGTCATTGCATTTCCTGCACCATATTTGTTTCTCATATCTCTCCAAGGATGATCTTTAGGTGCAGGTTGAGGGTACCACACGTCACCACCGTATCCTCTAAGCTGTCCAGACTTTAATGCTTCAGCAACATCATCTTCAACACAAATTGCACCTCTGGCAGTGTTAACTAACCATGCACCCTTCTTCATCTTTGACAAAAGATCTTTGTTAAACAAACCTCTTGTAGATTCATGTAGAGGGCAATTTATAGTTACAATATCACATTGACTAACCATATCTTCTAAAGTATCAACTCGTCTAGCGTTTGTCTCCTTGGCGATGTCATCGGGCAATGATTGGTAGTCAAAGTACAAAAGCTCTTTAGGTTGGAATGGTACAAGACGTTGGAGAACTCTTGATCCGATTCTACCAACACCCACAGTGCCAATTACTTTACCTTCAATATCATAGGCGTCTTTTGCAATTGCTGCAACTTCCCAGTCATGGTTAATGATTTGTTCATGTGCAGGTACAAAGTTTCTTACAAGGACTAACATTGTCATTACAACATGTTCGGCTACTGAAGTAACATTAGATCCTGTTACTTCAACGACAGTAATTTGACGTTCATTAGCTGCTTGTAAATCAACATGATCTGATCCAACACCTGCAGTAATACAAAGCTTTAAGTTCTTAGCTTTAGCAATACGTTCTCTGGTTATATAACCGGGATGAAAGGGTGTAGTAATGACAATTTCCGCATCAACAATATGCTTATCAAGATCAGATTCATCACCATCTTTGTAGTCGGTAGTGATCAAAGTATGGCCTTGGCCTTCAAGCCATGATCTAATCCCCAATTCATTTTCGACTGTTCCAAGAAGCGCAGGCTCTTCTTCAGCGTGTTTACCACCTTTGTATAATACTAATAATACTTTAACCATTGTTAAATGATGATATTTCCAATATAATTATTTCGTGAGAAAAGTACATGTATTTATAGACGTAAAAATGCCCACCAAATCTATAATGGGCAATTGCCAATTCTTGAGCAAATTCATATTATTAGTGGGCACCGTCAAATATACTGTCTAGATTCATAGAAAATCACCTTCTCCGCTCAATCCGTTAAATTGTGTATGGGTCTTCGAATTGTTGAATATTTCGATCCGTTAAATTAAAAATTGTGGGGAAATAGAGTTTACCGCTAACTAAATCGATGACGTAAATTAGCAATTTTTGTCCTACAAAACAGATCAAGCTCGCTCTAAATTTCAACTTCTGTATTCGCATTATAAATTGCAAAATTTGTGCTTCTTTTGGTGCAAAAAATCCAGAAAATCAGACCCATTTTTCTCCCTTTTGATGAATGTTTTGTGGCGGATAACCGCATGCCCACCGTAATTATGACCACCTCCACTCAAAAATTCGCCTACAAAGGTACTTTCGATTCGTAAAATAGAAAAATATCATAGAAATAATAAGTAGAAAACACTTCATGTTCTTTTTCTTGGTGGGTTGCTCTTAAACTTCTAACTATCTAAGCTGAAGTGCCAATCTCGTGCTTTACCCAACCTTCAAGACCTCCTTGAACAATAATCTCCTGTAAATTCTTACCTAATTCACCTACAGTTTCAGTCATAATAATAGGTCCATCTACGCCTTCTCTGATAGTTACAAGTGAACGAGGAACATCCCAAGTAGCGTACCAACCTGTACGTCTGGTAGCCTCCTTTGGTTGATCCTTGTATAAAGCTCTTAATCTAGAAATCAAGTCAGGAATTTCTAAAGTTAAAAGAGCGTTGTTGATGGAGTTTCTTGAGAAAATGTTACCGAATGATCCGGCAATAATAAGTTGAATCCCCTTTGCAAGCATAGCAGTAGCAGCTTGTTCTCGTGATGAACCAGTGCCAAAATTGAATCCAGAAACAATGATATCGCCAGCATGAACTTTGGTTCTGAACTCTGAATCGTAATTTTCCATACAAACTTCAGCCATCTTTTCTTTAGGTACATCGTCCTGGTATGTGTATTTTCCAGGATAAATACCATCAGTATTAATATTATCATCATCGCAGAAAACTAACTCACCTGTAATCATAGATGGGAAACCTTCTGCAACTTCTGGAACTTGATCTGAAGAAGCTGTAGTGGACGTTTGAGCCTTTATCTTCTCAACAACTACTTCACTAGCCTTCAATGAAATATGCTCTGGTCTCTCTATATCTAAAACATCATAAGGAGCACAAATCTTTCCAGCAATAGCACTAGCAGCAACTACTGCAGGTGAAGCTAAATAGGCAAGTGCTTCTCGTGATCCCATACGACCTTTGAAATTACGATTTGTAGCAGAAATACCAACTTCACCATCCTCTAAAAGACCAGCACCTAAACCAATACAAGGACCACAACCAGCAGGAAGTACTCTTGCACCAGCATCAAGAAGTGTCTGCCAAGCACCAGTAGCTTCGGCTGCTTTTCTAACTTCAGAAGAGGCAGGAGCAATATAGAATTCGACATTGTCAGCGACTTTCTGACCTTTGATAACCTGAGCAGCCGTTTCTAAATCTGATAAACGAGAATTCGTGCAAGATACAAGGTAAGCTTTGTTAATTTTAATATTTTGAGCTGAAAGTTCATCGATAGGAGTAGATATCTTGACAGAGTTTGGGCCAGATACATGAGGTTCAAGAGTATCAAGATCCAATACTAAACTTTTAGCATATTCAGCACCAGGATCAGCAGCTAGATGAGAATTTTCAGCTTCTGCAACAGTTTCTTGATTGACTCTAGGGTGAGGTTGCGGAAGCTGATTAATTCTTTGCTTATACCAGTTTATAAGGATACTATCTACAGGGAAGAGTCCAGAAAGAGCACCCCATTCAGTAGTCATATTTGCAATAGTCAAACGATCATCGACCGAGAGGTTTGCAACACCCTGACCAGTGAATTCTATAGCATGATTTAAAACATCATCATTTTTAAAATAACCGCATAATGCTACAATGACATCCTTACCAGATACACCAGGTCTAAGAGAGCCTACTATTTCTACTTTAGCAATAGGTGGGATCTGCCACCATGTTTGACCAGTAGCCCAAATAGCAGCAGCATCGGTTCTTACGATAGGAGTACCTAAGCAGCCTATTCCACCATACATATTTGAATGTGAGTCAGAGGCTACAGCTAACTTATAGGGAAAGGAATAGCCTTCCTCTACCATAATTTGATGACCTATACCTCTACCAGCAGGATAAAAATCAACACCTTGAGCTTTAGCGAAGTTTTGAATATTTTGATACTTGAGTAAATTCTTTTCTGATTTGTTCTGTACATCGTGATCAAGTGTCATAACAACTTGTCTATTATCTTTTATCTTTGTAGCACCGAGTCCCATAAACTTCAAAGCAACAGGCCATGTATTATCGTGTGACATACAATGAGCAGGTTGTATAGATACATAATCGCCAGATTTTACAAGTTTTCCTGATGGTAATCCTACAGCATATTTTTGAATGATTTTCTCAGTCAAAGATTGAGATATCGAAGTGTCTACAGCCGTAGCAAGATTTCTACGTAAAATATGAAATCTAGACATCTTTTAGAGATAAGAAGATGAAGTATGACTGTTTCTACTTTACAAGTATTACTCAGATAGATCTGGCAGCCAATAGGAATCGTTTAAAATGGACATCATTGTATATATCAACTACTTAATCGAAGAAATTTTCTCTGGAAATTTGTGGGGAAAAGTACAATATAATAAAACACGTAAATAAATGTAGGAATTCATGACCATTCACAGATGAATAAAGCAAATCTGCAAACAATTTAAAGCCCATGATCTCAGATTTCAATGTTAAATGCATTGAGGTATTAACGCACATCAAAATACTAAGCTTTATCTTCTCCTATCTCAGAACCTATTTGATCGATTATAATATATGTCACCAACTAGGGCAGTAATAGGAGTATAAAAAGGTATACGGAAGGTATTATTGTGTATTGCTTGTAGTGAGTGTTATATGAGAGGATGTTGTATGAGAGTAGGATGTCCAGATAGTCATACGCTCATATGCTAATATGTATAACTCATGTTCATAAACACGCTCATATGCCATACATGTATACACATAATTACAATGCTCTTCTCATGCAATAAACAATACAAACAATACATAATAATACGTTCTTATACGTAGTATAGCAAATGTAGTTTCTTGCAACATCAAAATATAACAAGAAGTTAAGTTAATTTTCAAGTTAATTTAAACCTTATTTTCGACTCAGTTTCGCTTTCTGATTGCTGATCCAGACTTTAATGATACCTTAACCTAATGCGCATCTTTAATGCAATTTGATACATGTTCTAATTATGACTACCTAATTATCATATAAAAGATACGAAGTTGCATAAAATATAGAATGGGTCATCTCATTTATCATTCAAAGTAATGAGTCTTTGTACAGCTACACACGTAATAACTGAGACTGTCAAGCAGATCTTTCTATGTAATCCTCAAGTTACTACTACAACGCTCTATGAGCAATCTCTTACATCTGCCTATTTTCCTTTATATATTACATACTATTCCGATTGTGTTATAACTTCTGGTCTTGTATCTTGACAATACTGTTATCAATGCAGACCGACTACAATTATTTATACTCCCGCGCCGGCGCTAACTACTTCTAACAACATTGTATATGCATGGCCTATCTACCAATATATTTCGGATGTATACTCTATTGATATAGAGTTAGGCATTACTGTAGAAATTCCAATCTTGATTGCAACTAGCTATGATGCTTTCCTTGCCGACCTGAGTATTTCTACTTTCCACTTTACTAATACACTAGCTGATTCAACTGACAATGTGATTTCTCTACCTACAGTTGCTGATATAACTTCTAATTCTGCAAGTGTTGCCGCTAGCTTAATTGTATCCTCTGCCACTGATTCAGTTTCTAATTCTATAAGCACTGTTGACTCAATTGCATATTCTACAGCTGATGAAACCTCTAATACTGCTATCGCTTCTAACTTAATTACATCGTCTTCTGCCGCAGCTCTATCTAATATTATGCCTACCTCTACTTTGACTGGTTTAACCACATCTTCTACTTCTGCTTTTTATAATACCTCATCCACTAGTTCTACTCTTTCTGTATTACTTACACTTCCTTTTCACCTGACTCCTCTGGTGCGATTGACACTTCAACTTACTCTGAATCATCTTTCTCCATCTCATCTACTGAATTTACTTCTACATCTTTCACTTCTTTTGAATCTTCTGCCTCCTCTTTATCTTCTTTATCCTCTGTATCTTTCATATCTCCTACTTCCGAGTCCTCTTTATCTTCTTCTTCTGAATTTTATTCATCATCTGTATTCTTATCTTCCTCTCATTCTACTTCCGAAGCCTTCTTATCTTCTTCTGATTTCTCTTCATTCTCCCTATCCTCCTCCCTGTTTTCTTCTTCTTCTTCTTCTTCTTTGTCATCATCATTATCCTCCTCATATTCTGCTTCTGTTTCAACCTCTTCTTTTGATTCCTCTCCATCGTCTCCATCGTCCACTTCTGAATCTAGTTCTGAAGCTTCTTCTTTCTCCGAATCTCTTGCGTCTTCTTCTTCTGAGTTTTCATTATCATCCTCGTCTATTTCTTCTTCTTCAGAATCTTCTTCTACATCCTCTATTGCGAGTCTTAGTAGTTTAGCTATGCCCACGAATTCTCCTCTAACATGTTCTCAAGAACAATCCGTTCTAGACTTTCAAGTCTATCACTTATCTGAAAGTGAATAGTTAGAAGTTGATGATGTTTACATATTGACAGGTCAATACAAGAACTTGAGTCATGTTAGCTTAACAGATAGTGATACTACGATCAACATGAATGTAGCGTCTGCTATGTTTTCAGCATTCTTCCCTTTCTATCAAGAATCTGTCTTGGTCTCTTTGGTCCGGTATCAATCTATAAATATAAATGCCATTAGTACTGAAGTTTTATCTATAGCTGTGCCTCCAGTCTATTCTGTTAGCTATCGCGTATGGACTGGTATCGGCGCTTGCGCATTCGTGTGTGGTGATCCCGATACTGTATCATATACTGATGGATCTGCCTACCCTTTAAGCAGCAATGAAGTGACAAATTTGTGTGAAACACTTACTGCAGGCACGTATGCAGTTCGGACGATATATCTTTTGAGAATATCATATGATACGCCTACGGGAGTTATGCCGTACTTTACTATGGAGCAGTCCTTTCAAGATAGCTAAGATTTAGGTAATGGTTTATTGCATGCTTGCTACAAAGCTATATACATCTACGATTACGAATGCGAACAGGAGTAATGATTATGGATGACAAATTTATTGTCAATCTGAGATCACCTTTACGCTGATCGTAATAGGGCTGTGAAGGGCTTTTTTAATTAATTTTAGACACCGCGTCTGTTCATGGTCAATCTTATGCTTATGAATTATCTTTCCGAATAGCATTCTTCTCTTTTCTATTTTTGTGTTTTATATATATAAGAAACTAATTATTTTTCTTTAAATTATATAGATATTAAATCTTGTTTGATATAAGAAGATCATTGATAAGGATTACGTAATTGGTATATAGCGGGAGATCAACTAACAGACTTTGGTGGCCATATTTTGAAAGATCATAGACAATGGCTCTTACTGGCAATATTCCTAATAGAAAGAATTCTATTCTCAGGAAATTTAGAGTCACTGCAATGGTTATTTACTTTGTAATGGCAGTACCTTGTATTAACTTTACACAATTGGTAGGATGTTCATTACTTATTCTATCGACCATATTTCCTGAGAATGAAAAACTACTAACACTTTTGAGAAGTTATAGAGCATATACTAAACATTTATTTGCATGTTTAATGCATACAACTAATTCTATGGGAGATGCGGTGCCTTTTAAAGTATCTGGAGATGGGTTGGATGTTGCATATAATATGAATAGATCTGGACCACCAAAGGATTCAAGAATTGTGTTCATGTCTAATCACCAACTTTATTCTGATTGGATATACATTTGGATCTTATCATATAGAGCTAAACTTGATGGATTTATTCATATAATACTAAAGAATCAACTTAAAAATGTTCCATTTCTAGGTTGGGGTATGCAGTTCTTTGGATTTACATTTCTAGCTCGCAATTGGAAAGATGATGAAGCTATATTGAATACTTCACTTTCTAAACTAAGTGGTTCAGATGGTAAAAATGGTGAGAAGTGGCCTTTATGGTTATTACTTTTTCCTGAAGGAACTACATTTACTGATAATGGAATTGCAAAGAGTAAGAAATGGTCGGATCGCTCAGGTAGAGAGATGCTGAAATACTGTCTTCTACCAAGATCAAAGGGTATATATACATGTTTAAAAGAACTTGAAAATTCTAATATCGTTCTTTATGATGCAACAATTGGGTATGAAGGTATTCCTGAAGGTCAATATGGTGAATATTATTACTCTCTGAAGAATGCCTATTTAAGGAACGTGATGCCACCTATGATTCACATACATATTGATCGTATACCTTTAAATACTATTCCACTTGAATCTCTAGAAGAGTTTGATGATTGGCTTAATGTATTGTGGAAGAAGAAGGATAGGATGTTAATTAATTTTAATAAGCATGGAACTCTCATTAACGATCAAGAGCGATTCAAGATTTTTAAACCAAAACTCCGAAGTGTTTTTGATATAACTATTCCTTTCCATTTTCCTATTGCTTTCTATTTGATAATTAGAATTGTCAATAAATACTTTTGAATGACTACTGAGAGTGCACATGGTATCCTTTGCCCGCCCCGTTCTATTACAACTTTCGGTCGAAATACGCTTTTTAGCTATCTGAATTCTCTAAACGGTTGAATTGGGAAATAAAAAAGCTTAGCGCTCTATGTACAGTTAGATATCGGCTTCTTTTTATTTCTTATGAAGACAAACCTGTCACAAATAACAAGTTTCTATCTATCCCATATATAGGATAATCATTCTTATCTTGCTCTTTAATTACTCGTAGAGCGTGGTTTTTTTTTTGTATTTTTTTTATTTCGAATCAACAATCTCCACTGCGATCTTTTTTAGTGATGACTTGCCCCTTTCGTCTACAACTGTCGATGGCCTAAAACTTAATTAGCTAGCTTTACATTCTCACTTAATAGATGTTAAACAAGCTTATCGTTCAAACTGCCCTTGATCTGAGATCTTTAATTATTTAATATAATATAAAGGGGGGATAACATTCGATCGTTATTCCCTACTTTGATCTGTCTCGATACCAGTTAATGAAACTTTTATCTTGGTCTTCAAATAGAAAACGAAATGGCGTTGTCATACGTCATTCTTTTTCTATTTTGATATTACGGCGAAATACATGATATTGCCTAATTTTTTTGCTTTTTTTTTGACTATCTTGGTGAGATAATAAAATACTACCTCTCCGATCGAAATCTCTTGTTAGCAATTTACCGGTTATATTCAATCTACCAATACACTAAAGTGAATTTTTCAAACTTAGACTGTTTTACAAGACTTATGGGATATACGCTTTTAATTTATTGCTACGTTAAGAGTTTATAGCATGACTTGTCAGATTTCGACTTGTTCTAACAGATTAGCTCTCTAGGTCGGTGGTTTGCTCCTCGTACCTTGAATTTGCCTCATTTAGAAGCAGTAATGTAGTTACAAACCGACATTTTAAGATTCTCCTTTAGTGAGAAATTAATTCCTACTATCTCAGGTATAAAAGGCAAGATTCAAATGGCGAATGTATCTATTTCCGTGAAACGCTTCTATTCCAGCAGAGAATCCTAGAAGCTGAAGAACAGCTTGTTTTAACAATGAGTACAGCTCAACAGAAGATGGCCGGTACAGAAAGGCAATATACTGGGTTTTTAAGAAGATGGAGCTGTATTATATTTTTTTTCACATCATTTATGCTTATTAATCTCTTACAGCTTCCCCAAATGATTCTAGTCTACATAACAAAAAAGCTTCCAAAATGCAAACCATTGGTGAGGCTCAAAAGGACTATGATTCATATAGCTCTAAGGTGTTATTGTACCGCTATTGTTACAACTCACTTAATTTATGGAATAACACCTTTCAGATTGTCGGGATCAGCTGCTGAAGTGTTTCTAGATAAGAATAAGAAGAGATCAGGTAAAGATCAAAGAGTTATATTTATCTCCAATCATAAAAGCTATATTGATTGGCTCTTTCAATTAGCTCTTGCTTATATGGCAAGACTACATGGGTCTATGCATGTAATCCTTAAGAGAGCAATATCAAAAATACCATTTGTGGGGTATTGTACGAAACTATGTGAGTTTACACTTCTTGACCGTAATTGGCAAAAAGATAAGTCAACATTTGATTCAACTATTTTCAAATTAAGTGGCAATGATGGGTTTGGAGGTGAAAAAGATCCGTTGTTCTTTTTAATGTACCCTGAAGGATCTACTCCAAGTGATTATGGATACTCTTTAAGTCGACCATGGTCAGAAAAGTCTGGAATACCACATCCTAAACATCTGCTTCTTCCACGTGCTACAGGACTTTATGCTATTTTAAAAGGTCTTGAAGGTACTGATATTGTTGTCTATGACACAACCTTAGAGTATCAAGGTGTACCTGAAGGCGAATATACTGAGGAATTCTACAGTGCAACGTTATGGTTCAAAGAAGGTATCCATGCACCTATGATTCATATGCATATTGACCGTATACATATAGATGATATCCCACTTGAAAATGTTGATGTGTTCGCTAAATGGCTTAATGCATTATGGGTTGAAAAAGATGCCAGAATGGAATTGTTGAAAACTACTGGGTGTTTTGTTAAGGACAAAAGTGAATCGAAGATCCTTCGATTAGGACTTCGACACTGGTTCGAACCATTATATCCTTATATTGGTATTTCGTTGTATATTTATGGTATAGTGAAAGCTATTAAATGGGCCTGTTAAATAATATTTTGCTTTTTTTATTGATGATTGATGTAGATAAGTAGATCAGCAACAAAATGTCGAGCGACCAAACAATAAATTTACCCGGTTCTTATATTATAAATTCAGTTTCTTGAACCAATTTCGTTTCTAACTTCTTCCTTGAAAGAGGCGACACCTATAATTGATTCAATATTCAACGGATTTCAGACTAATTACCTATTTTGTATCAAAAATAAACAAAGATGTCTACACCAGCAAGGAAGAGATTAATGCGTGATTTCAAGGTAAGTAAATAATATAAGAAAATGAGTATACTTTTTATACGAGTTTGCTCTTGCTACGCGTACTACGCAGCTACTAACAATAAAAATAAAGCGTATGCAAACAGATCCACCAAGTGGAGTATCGGCATCACCAGTTGCTGATAATATAATGTCATGGAATGCTGTAATTTTAGGTCCAGCGGATACACCATACGAAGACGGAACATTCAGATTATTGTTACAGTTTAACGAACAATATCCTAATACACCACCAGTTGTTAAATTTCTTTCAAGGATGTTTCATCCAAACGTGTATACATCGGGAGATTTATGTTTAGATATTTTGCAAAATAGGTGGTCACCAACATACGATGTAGCAGCTATTCTTACATCGATTCAAAGTTTATTGAACGATCCTAATATATCAAGTCCTGCTAATAGTGAAGCATCAGCGTTATATAAAGATCATAGGAATCAATATAACAAACGTGTTCGTGAGATTGTTGAAGCTAGCTGGGAAGATATTTAGATGATTTTAATGCTTTATTTTTGGGTGGCAGAAGGATAAGATTTGTTATATATATCATTATTCCGAAAATATTAGAAAAGAAAAAAGTGTACCAGAAGAAATTATTATACAAGACCATCATAGAGACACAGTGCTTGATATATAGTAGGATCTTGCTTTGAACCTTCTTTAAATTCTTCTTTCGTTAGTTGACCGTCAGAATTCTTGTCCATGCTTGCAAATATCTTGGTGACCCTTTTTTCAGGTGTTGATTCATCTTCTGGTAGCTTTACCATTGAACCAACCATACGATAAATTGCATCAACTATGTTTAACATCTCTTCATATGATATTTCTCCATCACCGTCCTGATCATATAATTGAAACGCCCAATCGAGTTTTTCATCAATAGTTCCGCGTGAAGTAACAGAAAGAGCAACAATAAATTCTTTAAAATCAATTTCACCACTTCTATCTTGATCAAAAACATTGAATACATAACTTGCGAAATTTGATGAATCACCAAAGGGGAAAAATTGTTTATAAACACGTTGGAAATCTTCCTTCTTTAGTTGTCCGCTTGGACAATCTTTCGCAAATCCTTTATACCATTGTTGTAGTTCTTTTCTGTCGAAATGTGTGGTTTTAAGAAGTTCATGAACTTCTTCTTGTGCGAGTTTAGATTGAGTTTTTCCCATGACCGAAAACCTAGAGAATTGGCAAAAAAGACTAAAGGGGAAATACAATTAACGAAACAAACAGAAACCAGGGAGGCAAAAAAATAGATAAAAAAAGAACAATCAATACTTATAAGAGTTTTGTCAAAGGAAGAGTTTGGTTTTTATCTATCAGCACATTGCAAGGCAAAATTTAAGGTTTAACTTAACTCGTCATCTTTTCCTAACTTAGGGTATGATTGTACAGGTGTCTAAGCGACTCTAATCTTTCGCCGGTTATGGAGGCTTATATGGAGATCTAAAAAGGAGGTATGATATTCTTCAGGAAATTTTGATTTGTTGGGCCTATCTAATCGGTACCTTACATTCTTAGCATTTTGTAAGGACTATTGAATTCAAAGAAATGGGGGGCTAATTCCTCTATTTCTTAGCTACTGTTGTATGAGCAAAGCCTTATTACTGTTATTCTTTAAAATCCAAGGGTGACATTTGAGATTTTAGTAGATTTATGGGATATTTGCCCCGATTTCGCAATCTGATACAAGCGTGTGCATGTGTAAATGGGAATAAGAATATGCATATACTCGTACCTTTTACTGTTTGTTGATCGCTATAACATGCATAACGCCATCTGGGTTCATTAACTTCAAATGCATTTCAGAGACCAATCCTTCATTAGGTATTTCAATACCGTGACAAACAATCGATTCATATCCTAATCGATCTATGACTTCTTTAATAGTGCTGTCTAATCCTACCCTTAATATCTGTGATTCTTGTTCGTTATTGTACACTCTTATAGGTACTCCATAGACATTCCCTTTGATCTTCAAAATCTCTTTATAGTACTGCTCATAATCTAAACTCTCAACAGTATCCCATAATCTTTCAATCGTGTCCTTATCAAGCCTCATAACCGCTGACGCCGTATTGTATCTTAAATATCCTGATTCCTTTAGCCTGTACAACCAATACGATTGTAACCCCTTATTAGCCCTTTTTAACACCGTTTCAGGCGTATTGCTGCAACATAATTGTACCTTAAATATACCTTCCTTTTGAAATATATCATATAATACTCCAACAGGTATCGTCCAGTCCACAACCGTACCACCATTTCGTAAGTACCAAGATCCGCTATCTTCTACTGCCGGAGATAAGTAATGTTTAAAGTACGCTGCTATCTCTTCAATATAAAGAGGCCAATACTTTAATCTTGACATTTTCATATAATATTTGGCTGCTATAGAACCTGCACGACTATCAATACTACATAGCTCTATCTCTACAGGTACTGATCCTTCCCATATATATTTAAGCATTATAACCCTATAAGTACTTCCTTATACATAGTAAATAGATACAGTTTTCTATAAGTATAACGATCATGCGATTGATTCAGAAAGGATCAAATAGTAAACATTTACAAACTGGCGTTTGCAGCAGTTCATTAGTAAATGGCCGGGTAAGCTCTACCAACAACTTTATATTTCCACTTCTGAACGAATCCATCTCTCTTCTTCTCTTTATTTCAAATTATTTTGCCTTTGTTTTTTCCTTTTTAAACCTTCTTTTTTTCTTATTTCATTCTTTATTCTTTCGTTCGTGTTATTTCTTTTATTTCCTTTTTCAGATTTAAACCTACCCTCTTCTTTCTTGCTTCACTTACCTATTTTGAAACTTATACAGCTTATTTCGACACCTGCCATTTCGTCATACTGCTATTTTCAACTATTTGCTCCAACATATAGCTATTTCAACATATAGCTATTTTTAAGCTTATATTGTCTCTAACTATTCATTCTGCATTTTTATGGCAGTTTTGATCTGTATCAGTTTTAAATGGTACGTCCTGCTGATGAACAAAATGCAAGAGCTCGATTAGCCTTAGAATATGATGAGCTGCTGGCTCAGTTCTCTGATAAATCTTTGAAATCTGTAGGTAATTATATGCTCGATGAAATCATCGGTGAAGGCTCTTTTGGTAAAGTATACCTTGCAACTCATGTATTAACTGGTACTCAGGTTGTACTTAAAGCTGCAAGTAGATCAGATGTGATAGTAGTAAGAGAGATATTGCATCTTCGGAAATTATACCATCCTCATATAACTTTCTTGTATGAGATTATTATTACAAATGACAATATATGGCTTGTAATGGAGTATTGTCCAGGTCGAGAGCTTTTCTTACATTTATGGAATTCTGGAAGGTTTAGTATAAAACGCACTCAGAGAATTTTCAGCCAAATAGTTGGCGCTGTAGCCTATTTGCATTCTAGAAATTGTGTTCATAGAGATATTAAGCTTGAGAATGTACTTTTGGATGATAAAGGTCGAGCTAAACTTTGTGATTTCGGTTTCACTCGTCAGATCGAAGCTAGAATGCTTCTTGAAACTAGATGTGGAACTGTTTCTTATGCTCCTCCTGAAATGCTTCAACCGGAAGTTAAATATAATGGTAAAGCTGTGGATGTTTGGGCTTTAGGTGTAATACTTTATGCTCTTCTTACTGGCCAGTTACCATTTGATGAGAATGAAGAAGCTGATACTAAACTTAAGATTGTACATCAGGAACCTGATTATCCTGAATACATTCCGCCTGATGTTTTGGCTTTACTCAAGCAACTTTTGAACAAGAATCCTGCTCTGAGACCATCCGCGAACCAAATACTAGATCATCCTTTCCTAGCTGGACAATGTGATGTTTTGAAACGACTTGTAGTCGATAATGACCCAAAACCATTCGAATCAAAAACTGAAAGAGATTTATTAATGCGCTTGCATCGTTGTCATATTGACACAGACTCACTGGTTGACTCTGTACTACATTATCGGTGTGATAATCTTTATGGGTTATGGACTTTATCTTTATTTGAAGAATTTAAGCGCAAAGCTAAAGAGAAGAAAAAGAAAAAGAAAAGAAAACATAATATTAGTATCTTATACTCAGCTCCTTTACTTAGAAGATCTTTAAGTGTGTCTTCTAAACATTCGAACGTGAGTGATTCTAATTCAAGAGATGGGTTTAAAATTAATACTATGCCTCCTTTGACTCAGGAGCATAGTCCTATGAAGCCTGGTGATTTGAATACTTTTAACCATAAGAGATCTATATCTGGGTTCGATTCAAATGATGCTCGTAGAGTATCGTTTGATGATCCTATTAGACAAACTGCTACTAATGATGCAGCTAGTACGAATGGAAGAAGAAGGTTTAGAGATATTTTTTCAATGAAGAGAATCTTGAAAAGAACTAAGGGATCTAATAACAGTTTAAGTACATCTGGTTCTAGTGAAAGCAAATTTCAAGAAACTTCGAAGCAAGAGAATGCTAAAAGCTCTGTAGTATCTTCTAAATTTGATGGTAAATTAAGGACATCGTCTCTTGTTAATTCCAATAAGACTAATATGAGTCGTCCTTACGCTGGAAATAGAAGACTGTCAGGAAATTATGAACATGGATCCTATGACTCTGATTCACCTCATCCTGATGATTCCAAGCGTATTAGTCAAGGATCATTAGAATCGTCTCTTGACCGAGTTGGATTTTTACGTAGAGGACTTAGTAATGGGTCAGTTTCATCATCTAAAAGTTCACTTTTTAGAGAATTTTGTCAATCCGGAGGATTTGATTCCAGAGTGTCTAGTTCATCAGATATATCAGATGCGGAAAGTTCGTTTTCAATTAAGCCACCTACTGATACAGGCTTGTCGTTTGCTAATTCTACCGTACCTAGATCGGTATGGAAGAGAACATCTATTAGAAAGAATAGCATTCCTCGGCGTGGCAGATCAGGCAGTGGTAAGTATTCGAATGGTGGAAAGTACACTAAGAATCATGAGAGTGCGAATAGATCTACGAGTCCTCTTGCAGGAAGAATGAAGAATGGATTTTCAGGACACATATTTATGAAAAAAGAGATTCCTACATCTACTGGAGAATGGCAATCTCGAAGGCGGCCAAGACAAGATGGACGCAAGGAAGAAATGATTTGTGAAGAAAGTGAGAATGAAGAAGTTAATAATGCACCGAAAGCCACGGAAGAAGCTTCGGGTGGAGAAGTTTATTTCTCTAGTTCCGAAGATGAATTTGAAGATGAAGATGAGAATGAGAATGAAAGAGAAGTTGTTATAAGCTGTGGCAGGTCTTTAAGTCCAGTTGCTAAAGAGCCTATTGAGAATATTCACGACAGTTCAAGTTTAACTGCAGTAAATATTCCGAAGGATATAACTAATGGTTTAAGTTCACTTCATCTTGACAATCGAAGGAAATCATCTAGAAGATCATCTGCGTCATTATCGAGTAGACCTGATGAAAAAAGGACGTCTATTCTTGTATGACCAAAGAAATGTATAACTAACGGTTATAGGATTATTTATTATCATAACTCACCATTCCTTCTAGCTTCATTTCGAAGCTTGATCCAATCTCTTGTACATTCTCTATATGCTTCAAAGTACTCCTTACACATTTTTCTCTCATAGTTATTCCTTTCTAAGCATTTCATGCTCATTTTAGCTGATTTTGAACACGGATCATAGTATTCACTTGGGCCTTTATTGGCTAGTCTCATCTTGTGTGCTTCTGAATGGATATCATCGGGATAAAACTTGTATATCTTTTCACCTTTATCAGTTTTGGAGACCCACCCCTCACCAATTTCGGGTTTTTCTTCTGGTTCAGTCTCTGATTTCTTAATAAATAGGTTACCCATTTCGTTATAGGAGATTCAAATGGATGAGTTCTCGATGTGTATCAAGAACAAGATCAGTGTGATTTAGCCCTATATGTATTTTATTATGTTATTCATACAAACTTTTGATAGGGCCCACTTTAATAAATTTTACGTCCTCGAGGACGATGATATTTTCTTTCTTTTCTACAATTTTAAAGACAAAATGAGCTTGCGCAACGGATTCAGAAAATTGAACCTTCTACAGAGAAGAGGTATACATCAACTGCCAAGTTTACCAAGGATAGAAGAGTATAGAAACAATGGCATTACAGGGTTATACTCAGCTAAAGGATTTGATTATACATGGACCCGATACCAGACGTATTTGATTGACAAATTGTCAGAACTTACAGCAGGTACAGAATATGAAGAAATGACACCATTAGAAATTTTGAAACGTACAGCTAGAAATCCTGAACAAGCAGTTGTGTTCAATTATGCAAGTTTAGCATTCAACAATCATTTCTATATGAGTTCGATCAACGGCGAACCTGAAAAGATTGATATGTCACAAGTTGTAGAAGATCGTATTAGCAAATCTTTTCAAACAGTTGATGCTTTAAAGGAGTTGATGATTCAAAGAGCACTTGGTGTATTTGGAAATGGGTTTGTTTGGTTGGTGGAAGCACCCGTAAAAGTCGATGATGGTCATGCTAGGCTTGCAGTTATGAATACTTATAATGCAGGTACAGTATTTGATGAAGCTAGACGTCAGCAATTAGACTTAACGGGAGCTATAAGTTCTGGTGATGCAGAAGAAGCAATTAGATTAATGAGTAAATCTGGACCTGGTCGTCTAGGACAAGAAAAGGACATCTTACCTATTCTTGCTGTTAATGTTTGGCAATTCGCATATTTAGAAGACTATGGGCCTGACCGTAAAAGAGAGTTCTTAGAAAAATGGTGGAATAGTTTAGATTGGAACGTTATTGGACAAAGAATGTATCCTGGCGGTGTCTAAAGTAATCGATCGATACTCTTCATAGTAGGTGCTACTGCACATCTGTATATACTCTTTTTCTGATTACTATCCCACTTCAACCTTCTAGAACAAATGGCTAAATATATCCCCGTTCCACGCGTGTCTACTAAGATCTCCGCCTAGATATGCCTAAGCCATTTCTTGAAACTGGATCCTCAGTAGGGTCTTAGACTTTATTTGATTTAAATACCTTTCGCTTCAACTACCAAGAAACTGTATGCGACTCAAAACAGATTGATTTCGCCACTAATACTATCACTATTAACTGCCGCGTAAATTATGCACGTAACAGAATCTCATATTCGTGTATATATGTGCTGGTTGCATGTTGATGAAATTGCTTGGCACAACTGTTACTAGACGCCAAATATAAAATAAGAGGCTATAAATAAACCATCTTGTACCTTTCCACCTTTCCTTCTTTAAATCTCTTTACTTCTAACCACTTTCTTACCTAAATCAATTGTCTAATTTCTTGTTTAAGAATCCCCGCTTTTCTTCTCATTTTTTTTCAGTTTTCTACACTTTACACATTACGTCGTTTTTCGTAGAAGAACCCTTAAAAAGGAACCAAGAAATCTCATACTCAAAACGAAGTTGATCCCTTAAACAAAACAAATTTAATATATACTAAAGGGTTAAGGGTTATTCTGCTGCCTACAATAAAAAGAAGGAACATTGCAATCCTTTTTTATGATTTGTTTACAACTACCAAAACATAAATAAATACAAGAATAAAAAAAGGAGGAAAGGAAAGTTGTCGTTTCAGTTATAAAAAAAACAGGCATCGTTATTATATCTTTTCTCTTATTTCTCTAACACTTCTTATTTACGGTTTTTTCTTATTATCTAAATTTGGAATTCTTCGATTTATTTCCGTAATTGAATAGGCTTTTCGTGCAACCAATTTTTATAAGTAAACTTGAAACTTCTACTTTTTCGATTTCTTACAACTCTGTTTACTTTTTAAATCACTTTTTTTTACTTTTATAATCAATCGCGATGTGGTAAGTATTTTATATTCATTTGTTTCTAATCTTCTTCTGTTCATTTCTTTACTAACACTATATAGCGGCATTTTTGGTTACTTGAACTATTTGGTCGAAAAAGACCGTGGTGCGATCTTGGATACCCTTGTTGAAGGTCTCCAACGTCTTGAATATAGAGGTTACGATTCTGCTGGTCTTTCTGTTGATGGTGACGAAAAGAGCTCCGTTCTTACTTTCAAACAGGTTGGAAAAGTAAGCGAACTTAGACGCCTTATCGATGAATCTAAACCTGATCGTGATGCTGAATTCGATGTTCATGTTGGTATCGCTCATACTCGTTGGGCTACTCATGGTAAGCCTAATCCTGTAAATTGTCATCCGCACCGTTCTGATCCTACTTCTGAATTTGTCGTTGTACATAACGGTATCATCACAAACTATCGCGAAATTAAAGCTCTCCTCAGTTCTAAAGGTTTTGTATTCGAAACCGATACTGATACTGAATGTATCGCTAAGCTTGCAAAATATGTCTATGACACTAATCGTGGTCCCCATCTTGAATTTTATCAACTCGCTAGACTCGTGCTTAGGGAATTGCAAGGTGCTTATGGTTTGCTAATGAAATCTGTTCATTACCCAGGTGAAATCATCGCTACTAGAAAAGGAAGTCCCTTACTTATTGGTGTCAAAACCGAAAAGAAGCTTAAAGTTGATTTTGTCGATGTAGAATTCCCTGAAATGAATGTCGAAGCCGAAGACCCTACTAGCTCTGGTTTTAACGTACTTAATGGTTCTACTTCTAAAATTGTTAATGGTTTGCAAGTTGCTCGCACTAATGGAAGATCTACTACATCTGCTCCTTCAAATACAAACAGCAAACTATTGAGTCCTAGTATTTCTTTTCCTACTGAAAATCTTTTGCCTCATCCCGTTGATTCTCTTCGTCACTCACAATCTCGTGCTTTTATTTCTGATGATGGTACCCCTATTGCCGTTGAATTCTTTTTGGCCTCTGATGCTAGTGCAGTAGTTGAACACACTAAGAAGGTACTCTATTTGGAAGATGATGATATTGCTCATATTTATGATGGTGAACTTCATATTCATCGTCCAAGACGTGAAGAAGGAGCATCTACTATTAGAAGTATACAAACGCTTGAAATGGAGCTCAATGAAATTATGAGAGGATCTTTTGATCATTTTATGCAAAAAGAAATCTTTGAACAGCCTGAATCTGTCATTAATACTATGAGAGGTCGACTTGATTTTGATAACCACACTGTCACTTTAGGTGGCCTTAGATCTTATATCACTACTATTCGTCGATGCAGGCGTATAATCATGGTTGCTTGTGGTACTTCATACCATTCTTGTCTTGCTACCCGTGCAATCTTTGAAGAATTGACTGAAATTCCTGTCACGGTTGAACTAGCTTCTGATTTCTTGGATCGCAGAAGTCCTGTTTTCCGTGATGATACTTGTGTCTTTGTTTCGCAATCTGGTGAAACCGCTGATTCTATCTTGGCTTTAAGATATTGTTTAGAACGTGGTGCTCTTACTATTGGAGTTGTCAACGTTGTTGGTTCTTCCATCTCTAGAGAAACTCACTGTGGTGTTCACGTAAATGCCGGCCCAGAAATTGGTGTCGCTTCCACTAAGGCTTATACTTCACAATACATTGCACTTGTCATGATTGCTTTATCTCTTTCTGATGATCGTTTGACTAAACTTGACAGACATAAGGAAATCATTGACGGCTTATACAATATTTCATCCCAGATTAAAGAGGTTCTTGCTCTTGATACTACTATTAAAGACTTATGTAAAGAATCTTTAGATTCTCAGAAATCTTTATTGCTTTTGGGCAGAGGTTATCAATTTGCGACTGCTTTGGAAGGTGCTTTGAAGATTAAAGAAATTTCATACATGCACTCAGAAGGTGTTCTTGCTGGAGAATTGAAGCATGGTGTTTTGGCTTTGGTTGATGCTGACCTGCCGATAGTGTTCCTTGCTACTAGGGACTCGTTATTCCCTAAGGTTGCATCTGCATTGGAGCAAGTTGTTGCTCGCCAAGGTAGACCTATTATTATCTGCAACCCTCAAGATAATATGGTTTCCGAGATTCGCAAGAAGTATGGGCTTGGTGCTGTATTAGAAGTTCCTCAGACTGTTGACTGTTTACAAGGTTTGTTAAATGTTATTCCCTTGCAACTTATGAGTTATCATCTTGCTGTCTCTAAGGGCTTTGATGTTGACTTTCCTCGTAATTTAGCAAAGTCTGTCACTGTGGAGTAATTGGGCTCTATTTAATTTTGCATTTATTTTTCTTAATTTGAGCAACTTTTATTGCTACAAAGTTGTTTGTGATATTGTCCCTCGTTACTCTTTCTTTGTCCTTTTTGTGCATTTATCTTCACTTTTAATCATGGTATCGGTTCACTTTATCCTATAGATTTTATTTATACTTCTCACATCTAACTGTTTACAGGTTATATTATTATATATATATACTATATATTATCATGCGTAGTTAATCTGTTGATTGCTTTTGTATGCTACTGACTTGATGCATTGGAATTGTTGTGGTTTTTGCTTTCCACCAGGGAACAACCCTTTTTGTTCTAGCTGGACTTTCAAGCGCTTGTTTTTAAACAGAGAAAGTCAAGGAGACTGTAGGCTGAGAATAGGAGGTAGACTGAAGTTTTGTCTTAGACCAGGCACAGTCTGTTTGAAATGTTCCAGTGGGAGGTGGGTTGGAACTTGTAACTGCACGATGTTTAATTTGTTCACTGTCAGCTTCTCTCTTTTTTAGACTAGGAGCAGAAAAGTCTTGAATAACGGTGAGGGCATCTTCATTGTCAATAACAGCTTGAGCTAATTCATCTGAGTATTCATAATGGCTTTCAGAAGTTGATGCTGCAGAGAACAAGTTCATCTGGCACTGTGCTCCACATACTACATCAGCTGCATCTCCTGATAGTACACCTAATGAATAGTATGCGTCTCCTTCAATTGGAAGCTGATAAACATTGTATCTACCGTCGAAGTTCCAACATTGACTAAAATGGCGTGCTGCATCGCCACGGTCGCAGCAATTGTAGAGATCGAGACTTATAAGGTTTACCTCTTCGGCCCAGACCAATGCCATTGCTCTTCTAGCTACTATTACACTGTTTGAATATGCAGGGAAAGTGTATGAGGTCTCTACGGTATTTGAAACGGAGTTTGTAGAGGCATTTGAATGTGTATATGAGTCTGAGATTGATATTCCAGCTGTCATTGCCTTGTCAAACCCGTTCCACGAGTCAGATGCAGTAAGTCCGTCTGTTCCAGACCATGATTGTGTGGAAGAAAACGATGACACCGTTGTTACTGATCTTGTAATTGGGTTGGCACCATACTTGTTGCAGATGCATTCTGATGCTTGTGTCCAGTTAGGATATCCCACGCCTAGTATTTGAGGAATGATTGCATAACTTATTTTGGCTTTAGAAGGAAGGCCGTCTTCAATATCATAGAAGTAAGGCTTACACATCTTTGACTCTCCCCAGTTAAGAAAGCATGATGTGCCTTGGTTTACATGATATCCAGGATAACGTGAAGTAAGCTGGTTTGAGCAGCATTGTCTCAACTCGGATTGGGTATTTGAATCGAAGCTGTTGCTTCCAGGCAAGTTATCAAGCCCGTATAAGGTCACGTATCCAATCTGAGGAAGATTATCATTGCCTCCTCTGGCATAGAGGTCTTCTTCCAGCAAGCTTACACTACTTGAGCCTTGAAGTAAAGTGCCGATACTGAGAATAGTTGTAGCTTTCATTGTTATTGAATGCTTTTAGATAATTGCGTAAATGGAAAAAAGGAGGTCATCTTATATTAGTATTTATGGCACTCGCTTTTGAAATTCATGTGTAATTATAGCAATTGTAAGTGGCTCTTCTATTAACTGAATTGACAATTCATTCATAGGTGTCAGGTGTGTTTTTTACACTCGGTCAACTTTTTGGATGACTTATTCGGTATACGTTTTAGCGCTTGACCGCAGTTTTTAGATTGCATGCAATGAACTAAAAATGGGTTTTAGTTACGGACGTTGAGGTTCAGCATGGAAAAGTTATTGTTTTTTTATTTATTTATCTGCTGTGATATATGAGGAATACCTTGTTTGCCATCAACAACCTATTACTGAGACTTCGTTATAATGTTAAAAGATCATTTATTATGGCTTTTTTAATAACGGTTCTTGCTGAGAATGGCATTCTAAGGTTTAAATCTATTTCGTCGGTGAATTCTACTTACTCCCGACATAGAATAATGTGGAATAATGGATCTAAAGTTTCTTTTGGTGGTACTTGACGGTTTTGCGTTTTTAAGCGATTAGCTATGCCGTTCATTTAGCTTCAATGAGATCTGGTCTACAATATATTTGTTATTCGGATATGAAATACGTTGACAATTTTAATAGACGTCTTGTTGGAGTTTGTTTTTCATTGCGTTTTCTCCGATGAATATTTAGTATTCTTGACGTTGACTCTTGGTTTACAAATCTTCCGCTGGCCAGTGCTTTTACTTTGTGAATGCTAATTAAATTAATTACAGATATTGGCTGCTATTTTTAAATTGAATTTGTTCGCTAATGGATGTAAAGAATCCTATATTTGTCTATTTGTATTACCTCGTTATGGTTTTACTTGGTTTAAACAAGCTCTTTCAGCACCTGTCTGGGTCTTTCTGTCTTCATATCGGCTAGTATGTTCTGGATTGAGCCTTATTTATATGTAGCTAAAACTTTCTGGTAGATGCTACACAAGTTGATGAAGCGTGATTGGTTTCTCTTAAGTATTGGTAAAGTATCTGATGTCCGTCTGCACCTTTGTGGATTTTAAGCCTTCCAGTCTTTATTGGTTTGGGCTTTTAAGTTTTTTATTCTATGAGGTCATATCTACTGGCTATTGAGAAACTATCGAATGCTTGTCTTGCTTCTGATACGAATTTTAAAGTGCATACGTTATGATGTTTTTCAAGAGTTTGCTTTGAAGCTACTGCCATCATTATGACTTGCACTGATCCGGACTTTTATTATAATTTTTACTATTTAGATATAATTATGTATATGATAATTATTAATTTGTTTCATCAAGTATAATACTGTAAAGTTGGTTTTTACTGATCTTGATTGTTCTATATACAAATAAGATTTAATTAACATAGTTAATAGACTATTTTGACAGCTGTCAGAACGTAACTGTCAAACTTTCTTTCATTTTTTGTCCAAATTGGGCAATTTCTAAAATTTTTCGTACAGATGCAATCAGCTAACCTCTTTTAAATATATAGTATCTGTAATTGTTTTTATTACAATGCCGAAAGAAACAAACTTTTGAGGGACAATTACAATAGTTAGAGTAATAAATTGTTTATGCTGACATTCTGATACATCTGCACCTATTTTAGGCAGCAAATACTCAACTAAGCTAAAACTTATGCTAAATCTATAAATTAGCAGTCTTCATACTTGGTCTAATTTATATGTAGAAATCTTAAATTTTGAGACTGGCAGATACAAATTTAAAATTATTTTCAAAGCCTTCTAATACTCTCTACAGCTATTCTATTCCTTCAAAAGTTCGATATTCTACCAACGTACTATATCGCTATCTATAACGTAAATTTCAAAGTGCATAAGTAAATATTTCAAAAGATATATTGCTGTTTCTGAAATCTCAAAATTTCCAAACCCTAATCTACTGAAAAATCGTCAAATTTTGCAAAAACAGCAAGGGGTTAATCAGGCATTTTGAACAATTTGCATTAAATTTTAGTTTTCTTTGCAAACTTGCAACAATAGGTAATAAACCTCAATTTTTTCAGAGCTGTATTCCTTTTTTCCTGAAAACGTCTGGTTGTTAACTTACATATATTTCGCTGAAAATCGAAAACTATCACATGCTTTTCAACTTCTTTTCCTAAAATAGTTAATCGAATAATACCGTTGGTCCCTGTCGATCATTTATGAACGTCTTTATAACTTTAATTGGCTCAGTTAATCAAAAATTCGCCTTATAAATGGGTATTTAGACAATTACAATGTATGTTGGTATAAAAATATCATACAAAAGTGAATTTAGTGGTATTGGTATTGGTATCGGTATAAATTAAAGTAGTCTAAAAGTTGCAGCCCTGGAAAACAATATAAGTCAGTCGCGTAGTTTCAAATCTTATTCAGATTGTTCGACTGAAAACCCATTTATGAAGCCCGTATCATAATTCTTCTCATCAATGTGTGTTCTTATAATGTGATTAATCATTCTAACATATAAAGCTCTTGAAACCCTTGGCCTTCGTCAAAGGCTTTAATATCATGAGAACTTCAATGTCAGAAAACAAAAGCAAACATCGGTAAATTATATAAAAAGGTGCTAAAAATATAAACATTTCTGCCGGTAGAGATCAATCTGAAATGAATTATAGAAATCAGTGCTTCCGCTAGAAAGAGCAATCAGATACGAGCCCTGCTAGTACAAAAAACGATGTGAGATCTGCTATCAAGATCAGTACTGTCAGTGGAGCCATTTCTGCTGGTAGAAAAAATAGCGTGATATCAATTATTGATTATATAACAGAGGCAGTTGGTATCAAAAACAATGTGAGATCAGTTATATCAATTAGTACTGCGTGTAGAACTATTTTCACCTGTAGAAGAGGCAATCAAAAACAAGTTCTGTCATTAAAACTACTTTAGTTGGTAGAAAAATCAATCTGAAATAAATTCTGCTGGCAGAAAGATCAATATGAGATGAGTTATATAAACAAGTGCCGACGGCAGAAAAATCAATCAGAATTAAGCTATATAGATTTGCTTTAAAAGCTAGGGTTGCATCCAGTTAGTAACTGGTTACATACCTGCGAGATTTCCGCTCTTGGTTGGCAAATTTCTATAATTGATTTCGAATGACACTTTCTACGGCAGAAACATTTTGGTTTCCACCTTGATTTAGCCACCAAGCTTATACCCTCTCATTCAGGTCAAAACCACGTATAAACACAAACAACCTCAAACCATTAAATAAGAAAAATCGCCACGACAGTTGAACATATATCATATAATAAACATTTGTATTCATAAAATACTTCCATTTGTAGCAGTCTTGATACAAAATGTGCTCTTTTCATAATGTACAAGAATGAACAAGAAGAAAGAAAGAAAAGGTCAAATTGTCCGCTAGTTTACATCCAATTTTATTACCCTCCCCTGTCAAGAAAAAATCTATTCTCGAGAGAAAAATTTCTATACGCTTGATAGATTTTTCGAAATATCCTGAAATTTTTATAAGAAAGTAAGACATTAATTAATAATTGTTTGTGTATATAAAAAATGTCAAAAACACCACAAATACGGCTTCGTCTTAGGACAAGAGATCAACAGTATGCTATCCCTGATGTACCATTATTGGTACCTATATCTCTTAAAAGATATGGGTTGTCGCAAGTTGTTAATAAGATACTTGAATTAGAGACATCTGTACCTTTTGATTTCTTTGTTGGGGGTGGATCTACTTTGTTAAAGAATTCCATAGAGGACTATTTAACAAAAAATGGATTGTCACCTGAAAATGAATTAGAAATAGAATATACTCGATCGATTATGCCACCAGTATATTCTGGATCATTTCCTCATGATGATTGGATTAGCAGTATTGTCCCTACAGAACAGCACATTTATACAGGATCATATGATGGTAATATTCGTTTTTGGAACTATTCTGGTGAAGTAGAGCATACCATTACTGCACACGCTGATGGTGTTAAATGTATTTCATTGAATGATTCCGGTTTGCTTGTTAGTGGTGGTATAGATGGAATTATTAAAACTTGGAACACTAGTAATCACTCATGCAAGGCCCAATTTCAAGGTCATGTTGGTCCTATTAATCAAATATGTGCTCGTAATGAAGTAGCTATTAGTGCAGGATCTGATGGTCAATTAGGAATTTGGAATACTGGTACAAGGTCTAGTACTGATGCTCCTAAGAAGAAAAAACAAAGGATTAATGAAGAATATGCTAAAGCTGATGCTATGATGCCACATAACTCTCGTCAAACTTCTGCGTTAAGAGATCTTATCTTTTCACCTAATGATGATACTGTAGCATATTCGGTTGGAGAGGATCATTCTATTCAGACTTGGGATTTAATAACACCTCAATTAGTTGACACCTCTACTACGTCATTTCCCCTTTGTTCAATATGTGCTCTTCCTCAATCTGGGTTGTTAGCTGTAGGTTCAAGTGCAAGGCATATCTTGTTACACGATCCTCGATCTCAATCCACTTCTTCTGGTCAACTTATTGGCCATACTGGCATGGTTAGCACCTTAAGTACTTCTGCACAATCTCCCTTCATGCTTATATCTGGATCATATGATAGCACATTAAGAATATGGGATATAAGAGCACCTGGATCATCATTGTATACTATAAAGAGAGAGAAAGGCGATAAAACTACAAAAGTCTTTGATGTTGAGTGGACATCTTCTGGAATTATATCTGCAGGTTCTGACAAGCAGCTTCAGTTCAACAGTGCTCCAGAGATTAGTGCATCTTAATATACAAGTTCTCCTTCTACTATGACATGATTTTTATATTTTATTCGCATTCAAAACAATAAATAATTGTATGCATGGGGAAACAGTGAATCTCCTGTTGCTTCAACAAGAGTAGTAAATTATAACATTCCCCTTTAGTTTTTTATTTACAATAAAGTCTTAAGGACCTCAACAATTGCATCTCCCATTTCAGAGCATGATGCACTTCCACGAAGATCACCAGTTCGGATTTCAAGACCGCCAATATCCTTACCATCAAGAACCTTCTTAACAGCAGCCTCAACAGCATCAGCTTCCTTGGGGAGACCAAGGGAAAGACGAAGCATCATAGCAGCAGAAAGAATCATAGCAATAGGGTTAGCTTTGTTCTCAGGAAGATCTGGGGCAGAGCCATGGCAAGGCTCGTATAGGCCAAAAGCACGGTTGGTGTCAGGAAGAGAAGCAAGTGAAGCTGAAGGCAAAAGACCAAGAGAACCAGGAATGACGGAGGATTCGTCAGAGACGATATCGCCGAAAATATTAGAGCATACAACTACACCATTAAGACTTGTAGGAGCTTTAATCATGACCATAGTAGCAGAATCTATAAGTTGATGTTCATATTCAAGTTCAGGAAACTCGTTATCGAGAGTTTCAATTACAGTACGACGCCATAATCTACTTGATGCAAGTACATTAGCCTTGTCTAAAGAAGTAATCTTTCCAGGGGGTGTGGTTTGACGAGCTAAGAAACCAGCCATTCTAACAATACGTTGAATTTCAGGTTTAGTATAGATTTCAAGATCTGAAGCAACACCACTTCCATCATCTTCAGTATGTTCACCAAAGTAAATACCACCGGTGAGTTCACGCAAGACAATAAAATCAGTACCCTTAACAATTTCAGGTCTAAGAGGACTGAGATCGGCTAAGGATTCTGAAATGAATTTACATGGTCGTAAATTGGCATACAAGCTCAATTCTTTACGAAGTTTAAGAAGACCAAATTCAGGACGAACAAGACCAGTACCCCATTTAGGTCCACCAACAGCTGCAAACAAAATAGCATCACTCTTCTTAGCAGCTTCAAGAGTCTCGTCAGGTAAAGGATCGCCAGTTGCGTCAATAGCACAACCTCCACAGAGTTTCTTGTCAAAATTGAATTTAACACCAGGACGAGCGGCTTCTACGGTCTCTAGGACTCGAAGAGCCTGAGCCATGATTTCAGGGCCAATATGGTCGCCTTCTAATACGAGAATGTTTAATTCACTAGTCATTATTTTTTTTACTTATTCTTGAACTTTTAATAGGAAAGTATGTAAAATAAAAGAAATTCAAGATAATTCAGGCCTTTTCTTTGTATATATATAAGAAAGAAAGATCCTCGAGAACTCCGGTTGTGGTCAACCCCATATTTTTTAATAGACTTTACCCTGTCTAAGAATCCGCTATCGGTACCGATTAACGCATTATTATTGGCTAAATTCTATTCGGATATTAGTAGTGGGAAAGTGGGGAAATTTTAATCCAATTTTATTACCCTGTGAATGATCTTCTCTTGACATTTTTACTCTTCCCCAGATTTTATGTATTTCTGACATATTTGCAAGGCTTTCTTTATAAGAATGTCTTTTTAAGTAGCTGTGGTGTTCAGTATACTGTGTTTTTTACGTGAGTTGAAATAATAGTGGTGTATTGAAGGGGGTCAATGTCTTTTATGGCGTTGTAAGGTGTAGACAAAACTGATATCGCACTCCCGTATTTGATTTCGCAAAGTATGACTTATCGTCATGCTTTAAAGTAAACAAATAGTATAATTTTATGCTTTAGATTTATTGAATAATTGGCGAATGATGTGCAAATATATTTGCAGGTAAAACTTACATAGTAAATGATTCTAATAGCTTTCTTTATGGACTTTCTAATGATCTGGCCATGCAGTCTTGCTGCCTACCTTATAATGTAAATTATTTGCGTATATAATTTCATAACACATTAATTCTAACTTTTACTCTTCTTAAGCAAATGCCTTTCCTGTATGAACTTGAGATAATCCATCTATTCCGTATAAACTAAGGAAGTGGAACATGTACACATCTCTAACAGCATAAACGCCAGCGTTTAATGTTTTAGACAATGGAACATTGGTTCCCGTACTTATACCAGCTGAAAGATCTGCGTTACTATTAACTTCCGAGTAGTCACCACATTGAAAAGCAAGTTCGCCTATTCCAGTCCAGAACTGCATGTTACCATAAGAAGTGAGAGAGTCATAAAAATCCAATGACTGCGTAATAGAATTAGTTTCACTAGTAATCTGAACGTATCTTAAAAGCTCGATAACAAAGTATGCATCTCCAGGAGGCACTGTTGCGTACACAATAGTGTTTACACTATTTCCTGATTCAACAGCAAGTACACTTACTCCAAACATTGGTTCATTTTGTCTGTAGCTAGCATTTCTATAATAGTCTTCATTATTTTCAATAAAATCTTTAGCAGCCAATGTATGTATGGCAGTATGCATGGCAGTCGTGAAGCTAGCAGTTGGACAAGCTTCTACATAATCTTGTGCAGTAGAAGAACTAACAAGGGAGCTAGCAATATCATCGCCAGAAACCCCTGCAGTTTCTTGTAAAGCTACATAAGATATGACACTAGAAGTGGACTGAATGTTGACATCATTGGTTGACGAAGTGCCAAGTGACAAAGACTCTACAGCAATAGTGCTTAAAGTACTTGGCCATGCAGAAGTTGAGGTTGAATAGGTAATGCAAGAAGTGTTCATTGTAAATAGATAGTATATAATCAGCAGATAGTATACCCTCTAAAACTAGCACTCTTATATGTAGTAAGATGCGGTGCTTTTTCATCTTGAGACACTTATTTCGAAAATTAGATGATATTTTCGCACGGATACAGAAATATTCGGACGTTCTCAAACTCCATCTGATATTGTTCAAAAAAGAATATTGACCTTTAAGTGGTCCTTTCAGCACAATGCTTACGTTTGAAAACCGCTATATAGTACCAGCGACTTTTCAGTCATCATCGGATTTCAACAATTCTACTCGTCTTCGCTGCTAAACGAATTAACCTTTAGACTAAGAAGCTTCTTGACTTCGCCTCATTAAAAAGATCTACGAAATGAGTCAGTTTTAATAGGACATGGAAGGAAACTAAAAATGCAACTAACGATAAGCTGACGTGGCCATCATATGCGAATTAATACTAGAACAAATTTAGCCTTTAAATTAATTAATTATAGTTTTATGGAATACGTTAATATATGGGGTAGTATTTCGATTATACAAGTGAGATTCCACGTCTGAGATTGGTGAGTTGGTGCTCGATACTTGTGAATTGCGAATACCCATGGATTTGTTCTGTGAGAGACGAATGATGTCGAAGTATCGTCATCTCATGAATGCTTATAATAACTCTACTTCCAAAGTAGATCCACTTTAATTCTATGTTGTATATTTAAAACTACTTAATTATAATTAGTAAATGATAGATTGCGATGTAACTCATTCACAGTTATCTCGTGAGATAAAGACGTAGAAGGGTTCACTTGTAATGTTAACTCACATCTTCGTTAGTAAACGTTTATTCACTTCTTCACCTGCAATGCATACTCTCTTCGCCGTAATTTTGTATTCAGTAATTATAGTCTATTTCCAAAGTGCTGTTGTATGTAATTGTCTGATAGTCCATTCGAAATGTGATATCTGAAATAAGACCATAAGAGATATCACACCTTTCAGATATCTCTGCCTTTTGTCATTGCATATTCTCTGAAATTTATTTGAATTTATATAAGATGAGTTCAGGTGCTGTAAATTTACGAAAGGCAAGAGATTACTATACTGATGAACCAATCTCATTCAACCTCTCAAGAAATCAGCATTCAAAGGCTCCTTCATCCAAAATTAAAAAGTCAAAGTCTTCCATAACTCCAATAGGTAGATCTCATCATCCTTTGATAATTAGATCACATCTTGAACAAATAACTTTGAAAGACAATGTATCTAAATCTGTTCAAAAACCTTCTCTCGATGTGCTAAAAAGAAAACCTGTTAATATTCCAAAGGCCATTGTCCGCAAGGTTCAAATGAAGTCAATCGTTTACAGATCAGATCATTCCGGTTGGCTGAATATACGCAATAATAATAGTTTGATATTTTGGAGACGGCAAATGCGACAGTTTCTATATATAAACATTTGCAGCTCTCCTAACCTTTCTTTTTCAAAACCAGTTACACCTAAACTTGCAATAGATGAAAATATAAAGTCAGTTACATTACCACAGGTAAGTTATCAAGCAAACTCTAATCATCAACAAGGTTCCTCAGTGGTTCACGTAAGTAGAGTCTTATCTCATTTCTTTGCACTCGTATACGTCTCTTGTTTCTCATGTAAACCATCAGGAAGCGTATATAGAAAAGAGTTTCACTCCATACTGACGCTCAAAAAGGGTATATCCTGTACCACTCTTTCAGACTGGCTTAATATGAATCAAGATTTCGTTAACCTAAATGGAGACATTGTTCTTATGATAAAAGTGCTAAATTTGAACGTTAACTTTATCTTTTCCTTAGGCAGTAAAGACTCTGCTACTATTCATGACGTTCAACCTTTTCCTCTGTCCTATGCACAGCTTCAAATAGAGTGTTCGTCTTTAGAAGAAACTCCAGCGGAAAATCGCTTAATTAGTTACAGTTTTGAACACCCTAATGGAGAGTACAAAGCCTCAATGAGCTTCTCATTTGTCCATGATTCATTAAAAGCATGTAGAATTCTCCCATTAGAAGGGTCAAATCTTAGCTCATATAATAGGGTACTGAAAACTGATAACAGACTAATAGAACAGTTGGAGTGTACAAATGAATGTGATGACGAAGGCACAGAAGCTTCTCTGAGGCTTAGAGTTGGTATAGAACAGCTAATGTTAACTCTGCCCACATCTATACAGGTGAGTGACTTCCTTGAACAAGATATAAACACTTCATGCATAGAAGAATTTATAGATCACACTCTTGAATCTTGTAATCAAGAAGCTTCAAGCATAGAAGAATGTGCAGATCACAATCCTGAAGCGTGCAATCAACAAGCTTCAACCACAGAAATGTATTCAGACCATACTCCTGGACCGTTAAATCAAGAAGATTCGACAAAGTTTATAGTTCTTCTATTATGCTCCATTATATGTCTATGTGCAATAAATCTCTCTTAACAAATTTGATTTATCTATTATAAAAATTATGTAACAGTCGTATAGATAATCAGAGCACCCGTAAGCCAAAATTCAACAGCTTATTAAACGTTTGATATCCGATTAGTAGGTGGTGGAGATTGTGTAACAGTCTGTGACTGGAAAAGAGGAGATGGGATATGTTTCCTTGATCGTTTATCAAGCAATGGATGCCTTTCAAATTCTCTTCCGGTTTTAGGTGGTGCTTTATTTCGTTCAGCTTGTCTGCTAATAGGCCTTCCATTCTCTGTGGTCGTATTAGGGTCTTCAGGAAGCATAAGTTTTCTGGGTTTCCTGCAAAATACACAGAAAAAACAAATGACAAGAACAGAAGTAAGCAAAATAATACCAACAATTATACCTAAAGCAATAGCAACAGCGGGTTTAAATTGTCTTGGGTCTTTGTGAGTCATCCAGTCAGGTATAATCTCAGTATCGACTAGAAAAACTTGCCCGCCATCAGCAGTCCAGCCTCTATCAAGGACTCTAATGTGATGAGATTTAGTAGTAGAACCAGGGAATACGCCGTGAATTGAAAAAACGTAAACGTCGTCAGAAATAAACTCTGCCGATACAGATAAATGAGAAGCAAGGGTATCAAATTGAGAACCATTTAAACAATCTTCCCATGGTTGCGTTTTAAGGACGTGTATCTTAAGCAAAGTATCCAAAAAAGGTATATCCATAGAAATGTTTCCATATCTTAAAGCGTTGTCGGTTGGAAGTAATAATGAGTACGAAGGGTTTGTATCTAGAACCTCTGAAACATTAAGATTGTCTAAAAAGTTTGCAAATATCTTAGAACCAGATGCAGTAATAAGATCTGATCTAGTTAAGTTTGCAACTTGAGCAAGGGGAACTTCACCGAGACCATGAGCCACACCCCCTCTGAATAATACGTCGTGTTCTCTGACTGAAATCTTTGAGTCGTATAGATTTAATATGTGTTTTCTATCCTCCCATTCCAAGTTAGCTGATAACCCAGCCAACGAGGTTAAAGTAGTTGCTGTAGAAGTTGAATAAAATAAGCCTTCAAAAATAAGACGTTTTGTGAATGCTTTCAATAAATGAATGTTTTGAAATAAAGCAGATCTTATAAGGCCAACTTTTGCCCAAGCAGAATCTTCAGGATAAAACACGGTTAATCCAGTGCTTGATTTAATATTAGCCATTTTCAATAGATGATAGGCTTGTGAAGAAATAGTTGCAGACATTGTTTCACCAAGAGAAGTTACAAGACTGTTAGGAGGATGAATATCATCGTCGTCTATAATTATTATTGTAGTGTTACCTTTCTGTATAGGGGAACCAATGGCTGCGGCAGTTCCACCGAATAATAATTGGCCATCGACGGATCTTTCGTAATTGAGTTTTTGTGGGTTGTCGCCTAAATACAAAGGGTATAAAAGAGTGTCTACTAAGCCATAATCGTAAAGCTTTGGACTTTCTGGTATAAAGTGGTACCGTATAGTGCTTGTTTTCATTAGAGGATAAATAAGCTGAATGCTTTCAGCGTCCTTCTTATCTTGAGGCGCTAGTATAGTTTGTTTGATGGTAGCATCGGATACTAGAGATTCTAATTGATGTATTCTTATTTCATTAGCAAAATCACCAGCCCCTAGAGCAGTCATATAATCCAAGATAGAGAAGTGAAAAGAGTCTAAAGTAGATTGTAGATCAGCAGATCTATAAACTACCGTATTCTCTAGGGTGTGTATAGGAGTATGTATTGGTGATCCATTTAAGATGACATTTGATAAGTTAAGGGATAGAGAGATATTTGAGTTTTCAAAATTGAGGATAGAGGAAGATATATTCCCAGTATAGATAGGATATTTGAAATGATGGGTATTGAATAAATGCTTCTGCATTTGAATACCTTGAGGAGAAGAAAGAAAAGACAGTTCAAGATCGTTAAATTCATGAAACGCATTATTATCAGGTATTATTAAAGTTGTATTGTCTAGCATTGAGCAATTGACAAGATCTGAGACTATTGAAAGGAATCGATTATCCTTTTCGTTTAGTATAGAGCAAATAGAAGGAGGAGGGGTCATTAAGGAATCAACTACTTGAATAATACCATTTGAAGCAATCCAGTCAGATTTTATTACTTGTGAGTCACCTATTAATATCGAACCACCACCCTGGCCTGGACTCTTTAGATCACGTCTTGCGACTACAGGGGCAGGGCCCCTAAGATTTGGTCTGTATAATGAATAGAAAACATAATCTTTATTTGAAGTATCAGATGCAATTAAAGAAGCATTGACTAAGCCATTAAGAATGTGGTACTGCATAAGGTCCTTTTCAGGATAGTATATCGATTGAAAAGCTGAATT
This sequence comes from Tortispora sangerardonensis, assembly GCA_030566855.1. Taxonomy (NCBI): domain Eukaryota; kingdom Fungi; phylum Ascomycota; class Trigonopsidomycetes; order Trigonopsidales; family Trigonopsidaceae; genus Tortispora; species Tortispora sangerardonensis. The sequence goes on along the minus strand of JAKUBJ010000008.1, from coordinate 79,135 downwards.
TATAGGAGCAACGAGAGTGACGTTTGCATCGGGTCTATTTAGTAAAGGTATTAAACCACTTTTTTGTAAATGTAGTATTAATTGTGAAAATCTTTCATCTGTGCTTAAAAGATCAAGGATACTTGAAGAAGCCCATATTGGGACTGTCCATATAAGAAAGAACAAGGCAGTTATATGAAACAGCATAATGGCATAGAAAACCTCAGTAGTTTTCCAAGTGGCTTATCTTGTTACTTTTTAAATAATGTTTAAGTGATTCTTAGATGATTGTCTTGGATTTCAAGAAAGCTTTGAATCGAATGATCGATAAGAAAAACAAGTAAGCAATTATAAGTAAAAACCGCGTCTACAACGCGTAAAAACTCTATTATTTGGTTTGTATATATATAATCCTAATAAGAATCAATATATATATATAAATATAAGATAATTTGAGGAAATATATAAGCAGAAGTAAATATCGAAGAGAAAGAATAGTATCCCATAAGCAGGCTCGGATAAGAAAAGATGTGCGGCTGTATTAGATTATATATACACTTATTTCAACAAAATATTTTTTCTCGAATTCTCGAGGAAATAAGAGAGAAAAAGAAAAAACCTTTCAAAGTACAAAATCTTTAATAATTTGACTATAAAAGTGTACATATAAACAGCTAAACTACTATATAAGCGATGTCTGAGATGGAAATAGATGAATCAATAGCAGTTGAAGGTGCAAACCTTCTTGAAACAGGTCTTGATCCTGATAAGATTATTGTTCTTCCTGGGTCATTAGAAGATGGTACAGGAGCTAGTTTTCAAATAAAAGATGAGGATCATACACTTGGTAATGCTCTTAGATATATAATAATGAAGAATCCTGAAGTTGAGTTTTGTGGTTATTCAATACCCCATCCTGCTGAATCACGTATGAACTTAAGAATACAGACCTATGGTAATATATCAGCAATTGAAGCATTAGAACAAGGATTAGATGAACTTGTTAAAGTATGTGATCATGTTGAAATAACGTATAAGAATGCTATAAAGGATCAATCGTATCCTGACTCAGAGCCGCTATGAAATTATTAGATGTGTTATATGTAATGTAACTCACGTAATATATGTACTTGTATACTTTTATAATGTAATTCACGTAATATGTGTATGATTTACGAATAATCAATTTATGGATTCTATAATATGCGTATGATTTATGTATATTTCATGTTATCCATACACTCCATAATGAAGCTATTCTCGATCGAGGAACTAAGAATCAACCATCACCACCATGAAGCCTCTTCTATCTTATACCCTTGTATCATGTTTAGTTTTACAAATAGTAGGTATTATTACCTTTGGAAAAGGTATGTTTCCTTATAAACCATTCATGCAAGGTTATGCTTCTTCGGATACTCCAGATCCAGTGTTTACCAAAGTCATATTTATGGTTGTTGATGCTTTACGTAGTGATTTTGCCTTTTCGAATACTTCAAATATGCCTTATTTACATAAACTTATTCAATTAGGTACTGCAATTCCTTTTACTGCGTATTCAACACCTCCAACTGTAACTTTGCCACGTTTGAAAGGCCTCACAACTGGTTCAGTGCCTAACTTTCTTGATGCAGTTTTAAACATAGCTGAATCTGATGATTCTTCTACACTTGCTTCACAAGATAGTTGGTTAGCACAATTGATTAATCATAATAGATCTATACACATGTTTGGTGATGATACTTGGATCAAACTATTCCCTGGTTTCTTTACAGAATCTGACGGTACTACAAGCTTCTTTGTATCCGATTTCACTGAAGTTGATAATAATGTGACAAGACATTTAGATACTCAACTTGCTTCTTCTCCTAATTGGGATGCTTTGATATTACATTATTTGGGTCTGGATCATATTGGCCATAAAGGTGGTGCAAATAGCATATTCATGCCCGATAAACAACTGGAAATGGATGGTATACTTGGAAGAATATATACTTACCAAGAAGAGAACCCTGATGTATTATTTGTAATGTGTGGTGATCATGGAATGACTCAAGGTGGTAATCATGGTGGATCAACTGAAGGTGAAACCTCTGCTGCAATGGTGTTTTTATCACCGAAATTTAAATCTTTAGATTCTTCTTTAAATGCTCCTACTACTCCTTTCTCTGGCGAGTATCAGTTTTATTCAAATATTGATCAATCTGATCTTGTACCTACTATCTCTTTACTTCTTGGTTTACCAGTGCCGAAGAATTCATTAGGCAAATTTATTCCTGCTTTTCTTCCTCTATGGCCAACTGAATTAGAGCAGAAAGCTGTACTTACTTCAAATGCTTACGAGCTTGATCAATTAATGAATGCATATTTCCCTGCTTCAAAATGTACTGATTCTTCTATTGAGTGTCTTTATCAGAATATTGACACTGCTAATAGTTCACAGATATATTCTTATTTGGAATACTCACAACGTGAATTATCTGCTGTATCTAGTAATTTTAGCATTACAACTATGATTATTGGTCTTTCTATGTGTGGTGTATCTTTACTTCTTGCTGTTTACTTATGCCTCTTTTCTGGCACTTCTGTACTTTCATCCGCTAACACTTTTATTTATGCTTCTGTCTGTTTTGCTTTTGGCGTTTCGTTATTTGGTTCTTCATTTGTTGAAGAGGAATATTGGATCTGGTACTGGCTGGGAAGTATCATACTTGTATATTATATTGCTACTTCATTAAAAGCTAATGTAAGAGATGCAGTCTCGCTTACATTTGTGTTAGCTTTGTTTCGTTTAGTTAGACGCTGGAATCAATCTGGTCAGAAGTATTCTGGTGCTGATGATATTGCTAAATGGTTACTTGAACGACCTACTGCATTATTTGCTGTCAATTCCGGTACTTGTTTGTTGCTAATCATATGCTTATGGAGATATGTTTTCTTTCAAAATATGAATGACTTTATGGCAAGTTGGGCCGCTACTTGTATTGTAGTAGCTGTCTTTACATACAAGGTACTTATGGCAATGAACTTTGGCGATCCTTTGCCTGATTTTGTATTACAAGCATTCAAAACTATTGAATTTGAACCAACTCAAGATTTATTACTGACTATAGCAAGGTACTGTTTCCTTTCCATCGGTGCATCATTTGTCTACCAATGCATAATGCATCCTTCATCTTCTAAATCTTTAACTGATTTAGGTAAATCAATGAGAAGATTTGATTTCTATCATGGCACAGTCGCATTATTTGCTTTATTCTTTAGCATGCAATCAAAATATTCTAATATTGGATTATGGAGTGTATATTACATTATGTACTCTATTATTTACAACAATAAATTATTAAAAACTGACTCTAAATTGATTTTGTGCTTGATACTTCAACGTGCAACGTTCTTCGCTCAAGGAAATGCTAATAGTCTTTCAACTGTTGATCTATCGAATGCTTATAATGGTATCAGCAGTTATAATATGGTACTTGTTGGTATACTGGTCTTTCTCAGCAATTGGTCGGGTCCAATTTTTTGGAGTGTAGCAGCTGCGAGCTTGAATATTTCAGACGAACAAGAAGAGTACTATTGTTTCCTTTCATTGATGATTCATTCGATTGAAGCTTTCTTTATATGTTTAGCATGTTTCTTATTACGTGATCATCTATTCATATGGACAGTTTTCTCTCCAAGATTGTTGTATTCTCTTGTTTGGGTAGCTTTATTTCAACCATTAGGAAATTTAAGTCTTATGTCTTTCATTACCAAAATAGGAAGCTTCATTTAGTGATCTACTGAAGTGTGTCGATCATTTAGCTTGACACCTGTCAAATAAACTTTTTCGGTACCTTAAAATTGACAGTTTTTCAACTAATTTTTGCACATAAGTATCATTCAAAATATTAAAGCTCTTTAATTTTATAAATTATCTACTTTACTTTATTATTTTCATTGTGCTTTACAAAACCGATCAGTTTACTTCGCCGGAATCAGTCCTTTCCTCTACCTGTTCTATTACTAATAGGTTACCCTGTTAACTTTATTATAGTTTTCTATCTTCGGAACCCATGCCACGCTGACATCTTTCGATAAAACAAAAAATAAAAGGAAAAGCATCTCTTTTCTTTCATAATATTCTATACTTTTTTATATACCTCTTTCTATTGTATTTGCTTTCTTTATTTAACGTCTTTTTAGTAACCGGGTAGCGTTACCACAACTAAGAGGAGGAGGAAAAAATCTGCAACATTGAAGGCAAACTGAGTAGAAAAGGAGTTTTTGCAGGAAGAAAATACTTGACTTGACGCATCCTTTGTTTGCATTTACTTTTATGGTGATTTTACGGGTTTTTGAAAACTGAAACACGTTTTGAAGAAGAAAAAAACGCGACAAAAGTATGATGTTCTCTCGATGCAATGTTCTTTTTTTAGCAGCTGCTGCTAGTGCTATTGAGTCAGTCTCTGCAGGCAGATTAGCAAAGGAACTACCTGAAGGTCTTTCTATTGACAGTATTGTTAAGTATCATGATTTTAATGTTATAGAAGAACTAAATGAGCAGTTACGACCGAAGATAGTTGATCTTGTTCATGCTGATTTCTTTAGATTCTATAAACTTGATCTTTATGGAACTCAGTGTCCATTTTGGCCAGATGACGGAATGTGTGGTAATAGAGCATGTGCTGTAGAAACTATTGATGATGTTGATGATATACCAGAAATATGGAGACCTGAAGTACTTGGTAAGATTAGTGGTACAGTTGCATCTCAACCAGAGGATGACGCTAAACTGGCCAGTCCTTCGCCTTTGAATGGTGCTTTAGGTAATGATACAGAAGAGAGTTGTATTGTTGAAGATGAACAGGGTGATATTATTGGCGCATCTAGAGAATACTGTATTCCTGAAGATGAGTCTATAGAAGGTAAGGGTGTCTATGTATCACTATTAGATAATCCTGAACGATTTACAGGCTATAGTGGCGTTTCTGCACATAGAGTATGGGCAGCAGTATATCAAGAGAACTGCTTTGAATCGAGTGTGCAGAGTTCTGAAGCTGGAGGATCACTATCTAAGATTTTTGGACATCCAGTTAGTTCGCAAGGATTATTTTCAGACCCAGGACAAAATGAAGCTTGTTTAGAATGGAAGGTTTTCTATAGACTTGTATCAGGTATGCATGCATCAGTTTCTACCCATTTGAGTTATGAATATTTGGACACAAGTACTGGAGAATGGGGGCCTAATATTGAACAATTTATGACAAGAGTTGGCAATCATCCAAGTAGACTTGCTAATATTTACTTTAATTATGCTTTAGTATCAAGAGCTATTGCTAAACTTCGAGCATATATGAATGACTATACATTTTGCTCTAATGATTTAGGATACGATCGCACAACAAGACGACGTATGTTACAACTTTCAGCTACATATGCTAATCGTGGTAGACAGTTATTTGATGAGACAGAGTTATTTTCTGGGCCCCCAGAATTTGCGAATAACTTAAAGAATGAGTTCCGAACGAGGTTTTTGAATGTAAGTCGAATCATGGATTGCGTTGGTTGTGACAAATGTAGACTTTGGGGAAAGCTTCAAGTTATGGGTTATGGTACAGCATTAAAGATTCTTTTTGATTTTCCAGACGAAAGATTACCTGGTACAGGTATGCCATCACTTCGACGCACAGAACTTGTTGCATTAGTTAATACTATGGATAGGTTATCTAAGTCAGTTATGGCAGTACAAAAATTTCGTGAATTATTGAATGAAGGAGTTGAAGAAAAAGTAAGTAATGTTACAGAAAGCAGCCTTAAAAAAGCATGGAAGAAGGAATGGGCAGCTACAATGGAAGCACTTCGATATGTGCTAAGATCATGGATAAATTTTCCTAACTTTGTATACAGGTTTACTCTATTCCATATTGCTAAGTTATGGGCGAAGTTTATAGGAGTAGGACATGACGATGTTCAATTAATTGTTGGACATGTTGAATTATGATAATATCGCAGAAATGACAAGACCTGTGAAATGCAATATATATTATAGACTTTTGTGTAATTGTAGACCTTTAACCAATACTCATATTATCATCCGTATCTGTATCTATTGGATCAGGATACGTTAATGCAAGCTGAAAGTTGTCGAGATCAGGTCTTGTAGTTGTAGGCTTAGCTTGCGATTCCTTAAGCACAGATATTGGTACTTGTTTGATTTGTCTTGCAATTATAGGATGAATTGAGAATTGCTTTGTAGTTTTAGATGTATCTTCAGTATCAGAATCAGAATCATTATAATCATCAAGAGATCGCACAAATACAGTATATTTACTTGTTTGGTCTACATCCATAAACTCGTTCTGCTGATTAGTATCGATATTATCATCGATCTCGGTAGAGTTTAATTTCGGCGACGATTCTGGTGTTATAGAAAGTCTTCTAAAACCTTCAACAAGTCTTCTTTTCGTACGATGATATGATTCTCTATCGTCATCGATAGAACGCTTATTCGATGATTTCTTCATTATACTTTAAGTCTTACATTTGACATGTTTATACTAATATTCCAATTAGGTAAAAGTAAACAAAGAAATTAGCTGATTTTTAAAGAATAATGCTCTTAATTCTAACAGTTTCTATATTATAAATAATCCTGTACAATTTATAAAATGGAAATCTGTTGAAATATAGTCAAAATTTCTAGAAAATTCGCATAACAACCAGAACCTACTTTAATCACCATTTGCAACTTTCATGTAAATTACTTCACTTCTTTTCAATACCTTTAATCGAAGAAGAATATCCAATTATTAATAGAAGAACTATATTATCGCATTAGGTAACAAATAAATAAACAAAAAATGTCAGAAGTAGTTAAACCTGAGTCAAAATTTGTACCTTCTCAATTTCTTACACAGATCAAAGGTAAAGAAGTTGTTGTTGAGTTAAACTCTGGTATCGAGTATCAGGGATTATTACAATCTGTTGATGGATATATGAATATTTATTTATCTAATACAAAAGAATTCTCTTCAGGCAGAATAGTTCATGAATATGGTGATGTTTTTATTAGGGGTAATAATGTACTTTGCATATCGGATTAACTACTTGGGAGATAACATACACGCACAACAAGTGCTCCTTGTATTTAATTCGTTTTATGATAATTATTATGTATAGCTGTATGTGCAGTGATTTTGATCACCCACACATAGTGAAACAGTATGACAATGTAGACAAATGCCACTTTATTTGAATGTGCTAGCACATAGTGTATATCATGGCATGTACGTTCATGTGTATATGAAGGATGTCAGTGTGAGTATTTACTTATTTAATTTACAACATACTTAGAACAAGGTACACGAAATATGTCAGTATGAGTATTGGCTTATGTAATTCGTAATACACTTACAACAAGACAGAGTTCCACTTAAAACTACTGCTTATAGGTGAACGAAGAAGCATTCTAACCTACGATTAATTAGATCCATAACAATAACTACGCCGAGTTTCGCTATCGTTATTTAGAGTTTGTGGTGCAAAGTTGAAGTTGCTGACTTAGAAGGGGACATACAGTGTAATTAATGACGTTCCATTGATTGAACATTGAACTGATAACCAGTTTTAATGTATGCGCAATGCACGTTCTTATACAAGCAGAGGTTGACACGCATATGACATACAGTACTTCTATAGCATTATTGAGCCATCACTTCGTACATTCTCAGTGTACGTTAAGATGATCGTTTCGATTCAACATTTTTGGTTCTAAGTTATTAAATGAATTTGGAGTTTCATAATAGTGAGTAATAGCTAGACAAAGTCTTAATTTTTAAGAATGTAGCGCTTGTAAGGTATTCTAATAACTGATTACCCGGAAATAGCAGACAAACTTTGCAGCTCAAAAATCTGCACCAGATCAGAAAAAATTTCCTAATTGGGAATATTCAAAAATAAAAATCCTCAATTTTTATGAAATAGTAAATACGTTTATATGTACAGGTTTTACCATACAAGAAGAGCATAAATATATAAAATTTAATACGTTTTGACTACATGGTACATACTCAAACTTCTGCAAGTGCTTTATTTCCTTACAACCAGGTCTATAAATAAGCTCCTACCAATGGCACATACTGGAAACTCTATTTCAGTCTTAAATTGACAACTTAGAAGCTAATAAGATATTAAAAACGTTGTATTGCAACATATTTCATATGTTATGAATGAATGAAGTGTAATTTCTATTTTTCTGGTATATTTTGACCTCTGACCGCACCAGTTTTGCTTCAAATCTTCTAGAAATTGTTCCCGAAGGTAAACTCGCTATAAAGAAGCGATCTGAGCAAAAAAATCTTACAATATATTTGTATTGCGGAAAATAGCATTTTCACTTTGTATGACTTTGAAACCTCTGAATAGAGTATCCGTACACCCAAGTCACAATAATTACGTAAGCAGTAGTACCAGTGAAGCGAACCCCATACAATTTAACCATACCTACTTTATCACACTTTTGCACTGCCGCAATCATTGTATTTTTCATTGCATTCTTGCCTTATCATTTCAGCGTAACAATATAAGTATGAATATTTATGTCCAACATGAACCTCGTTGCCTTGTGGTCACAACTAAACAGCATGCACTGTTGTTCCGACAAACGAACAGTACTCATAAATGTATTGTTGAATTCACTCAATTGGAGTCATTAGATCTATCAAATTTCAAGCTTATGTCACAAGCTAGAATATACGGTATTGTAGGGTTAATGGCAGTACAATCAGATATTTATTTATGTACAATTGTTGCAAGAACTCCTGTTGCATCACCGAGATCGAATGAAACAGTTAATCAGATAAACGATGTACAATTCTTTGCGCTTACAACTGCAGTTTATGATTTTATTGAAATTGATCAAGCAGGAGTGGTAACTTTTGTGGCAAAACAATCACAGCCTCAATATGAACAAATCGATGAACCTTTGCCCCCTCCACTGCCTCCAAGGACGCCAAATGTTGTATTAGAAACATCTGATCCTGCTGTTAGAGGTGCAAGTGCTGCTTTTGCTCATATCGCTCATCAGCAAAGAAATTTACCACAAGCTTCAATGCCAATGGAATCGGTTACTTCTATACCTACAACTGCTTCTCAATATTACTCTGTTGGCGATCTAATTGACCATCCCTGTTTACCTATTCGTCGTCTTCTTTCTGATGGTTCTTTCTATTATTCTCCCGATTTTGATGTAACTTCTTCTGTACAAAGAAGACAGTCTGGTGCAAATATTACTGATATTTATACTGATACGAAGAATAATGATTCAGATACAAATAATAACCTGAAAAGATCTTTACCTGACGCTGAAGAATCAGGCGTCGGTGATTGTGCTGAAGAACCTTTCATGTGGAATGCTCATCTAATTCAAGATCTACTCATTTTCAGACGCCACCTTCTACCTGATTTGCGAAAGTTATTCGATGACTCAAGGTTTCTGACTACTGTGATTAGAGGATTTGCGGCTTCTACAAAAGTAAATGCAGGCGGACAACCTGCAAGACTTACTGTAATATCCAAACTGTCATCTCTATGCGCTGGAACTCGTTTCAACGCTCGTGGAATAGACGATACTGGAGCTGTTGCTAATTTCGTTGAAACGGAAACTGTACTTGAAACTGATGCCTTCCTCTTCTCATACGCACAAGTTAGAGGATCAATTCCTACTTTCTGGGAACAAAGCGCTCAATTGCTAACTTCGAAGATCAAAATAACTCGTTCAAGAGATGCTGCTCAACCTGCATTTAACAAACATTTCGATAACCTTACTTCTAAGTACGGTATAGTATATATACTAAACCTTTTATCGAAATCAAAATCAGGTGAATGCGATTTAGCTGATAGATATCATGAACATGTCAATTCAGCCTCTGCAAAATCATTCTCTGGCCAAATTTCAATGCTAGACTTCGACTTTCATGCAGAAGTTAATAAAGCTGGTTCGTATTCTGCCGCTTCAAACATTATAACAAAAATAAAAGACCAAATGTACGATTTTGGATTCTTTCTTTATGACAGATCATCCTCTGCCATTCAACTAGAACAATCTGGAGTGTTCCGTACAAACTGTCTAGATTGCCTTGATAGAACTAATCTTATTCAAGAAGTACTTTCACGGTACACTATGGAATTGTTTTTCAGAGAAAGAGGCGTAGACTGTTCAAGAGGCCTTAATGACGATATATTCTACAAGCACTCAATAATCTGGGCTGACAATGGCGACCAATTATCAAAAATATACGCAGGAACTGGTGCTCTTAAGTCTTCATATACTCGCTCTGGTAAAATGAACATAGCAGGTGCTTTATCTGATGCAACAAAGTCTGTCAGTCGAATGTATATCAATAACTTCACAGACAAGTCTAGACAGAAGACAATAGATTCTTTGCTAGGTCGTTTAGAAGGACAGGCACCTGTTAACGTATTTGACCCTATTAATGACTATGTCGATGCTGAATTGAGTCGCAGAAGAGATGAGTATTCCACAAGGAAGACTGTTTCAATTGTCACCGCTACTTTCAATTTAGGTGGTGTAAGTCCAGATACCGTCGATTCAATAGAGGATTGGCTATTTCCTTTGGAGAATGAAAAGGATAGTTTGCCTGATCTATTCGTCGTAGGAGTACAGGAAATCGTTCAACTGACTCCAGGTCAAATCATCAATGCAGATTCTGCAAGAAGAGTACTATGGGAAGATAAAATTCTCGAATGTTTGAATAAACACGGAGACTATGCACTATTAAGAGTAGGTCAACTTGTTGGTACTGCAATGTTCATATATGGAAGTACAAATGCGTTAGAGACCATCCATTCAGTCGAAGGAGGAATCAAGAAGACTGGTTTAGGTGGTATGGCAGGAAACAAAGGTGGCATAGCATGTTCTCTGATGTTTGCAGATACATCATTCTGTTTCATTACTGCCCATTTTGCTGCTGGCCAGCAAAATATAGAAGAAAGAATTCAAAATTATAAGACACTCAGCAATGGTATTAGATTCTCAAGAGGCCGGTCAGTACAATCACATGATGCAGTAATTTGGCTTGGAGATTTCAATTTCAGAATAGGAGGAGGAATGACTTACGAGGCTGTTACACATCATATCGAAACAGGAAATCTAGAAGCTCTTATAGAGTGTGATCAACTCAACCAAAGTATGATGGCAGGACTTGCCTTTCCGTACTACAGAGAAGCACCTATAACGTTCATACCTACTTATAAATATGATATCGGATCTGATACATATGATACGTCTGAAAAGCAACGTATACCATCATGGACAGACAGAATCATTTATAAGGGAAAACCGTTGCGCAATACATTCTACAGTTCATGTCCTTCAATTAGATTCTCAGACCACAGGCCTGTAGTGGCGGTATTTTGTGCGAATATTGATATAGTTGATCGCCAGAAAAGAATCAAGATGGCCAGAGAACTATATGACAGACGAAGAGGAGAACTTGGCGGTACCAATAGGTTATTGCAAAGCGGATTTGGATTGAGTGATTCAATTCTTACGAATGGTCTTCCACCACCTGCGACAGATTCTAGAAAATGGTGGCTTGACGGAGGCAAGCAAGCCAAAGTCAAATTTCCTGAAGCTAAAAAGGGATTGATTGTGAATCCTACAATTCCAGCTAATCCTTTTAATAGCTTTTCACTTGGAAAGGATTTTATAACACCGCCAGATAATATGAGTCCCGAGAGAGAAGTGCAAGTTGTGAAACGAAAACCGCCAGCTATACCACATAAGCCAGAAAGTTTAAGATCACAGGTTCATTCATTATCAAATAGTCAAGAATTATCATTAAAAGGCTTGAGTATATCAGGATCCAATGATAATACAGGAGGAAGTAGCAGAAGCAGTATTATGGATGAAGCTACAGATACACAGGGAGCATTAAATAGTTGGACACCATTACAACCTAAGTAAGGTGAAAAATAGACATGCATGTAAATATAAGAATTCATCAATTGATCATATCCAATGCAGAAGAACAATAAGCCAATATCCATTTAGAATCAGTTAAAAGATATTTACAAGCAGTAGTCCATTCACCATTACTGACATTAACAGAAAGACGAATACTCAGACCATTGATCAAGTCCTTATCAATTTTGTACGGGATAGTAATTGAGCTATCACGATTGGAGAGATTTTCAACTATGAGACGTAAAACATTTAATAAAGCGACCATTGCTTCGTCAAATTTGCGAAAAGTCCATACACGTTCAATTGAATACTCACCTGACGAGAATACATTAAGAGTTCTTAAAGATTTACCTGAATTATCCAGTACGTCAATTCTTGAAGTTGAGCCCATTGGAAGTAATTTGTAAGTAGATAAACGAATATTAAGTAGTTCTGTAACAGTAGCATATAATAAAACTACATGACCTAAAGCTGCATTGATTTCTGGCCATTCCACTAATACATCAGGTAATCTTCCAAGACGTAAGCCGTTTATAGTTCCAAAAAAGCCATCATGACCTATTGAAAAAGTGTCACTATAAACGTTTGTTTTACGAAGTTTGTCTAATTGATCAGAATCGAAGTCGTACATTAGATTTAGGCTTTCACGTTCATTCATGAACTGATCAATTTGAGTGTATAATTGATTCTGAGAAGTCCAAAATTCCGAACTTTCATCATTTAGTTTTTTTGCTTCTAAATCAGCATCTCTTAATTGTAATTCTAATTCTTGTTGTTCTTGTTCTAATTTTTTAAGTTCTTCTAAAAGATCATGTTGTTCCTTTAAAGCAGTAGAAAGAGATTCATCAGTTACAGCTACTTGATCCTTTTTTGAATCATTAGATAAACGTTCCAGACGTCTTAATTGCTGTACATAAGTTTCTTTCTCTTTTGATGTACTTTCAAATTGCTCCTTTAAACCCGATACTATAAGATCAGCACATTCAGTGCAGATAGGGAAATCTATATCAGAATAACCAGACAATAATTCATACAATTTTGAAGTTGTTTCAATACCATTAGCCAATTGTAATTCATCATCAGCATCCTTTGAGATCATAGCATAAGAATCAGAATTTTCCAGTATATCTATAGATTTGGCAGGAGACTGCGATGACACAGACGCGTACCGTGATAATCTGTCATTTGGTATAACAATAGGTCTTTCATTTTTGGTATCCTTATTCTTTAATAATAGATTAATCTGAGGCTGTGAAAGATGTAATAAAGATGGATGTGTTGATATTGGGAGTTTGCAATGTAGGCATAACGATGACATTTAGGAGTTCATGAATTATAGGCTGTGGCAACTAGATCAAGCAAGAGTTGGTGCAGAAAATAAACCATTCGTGACTTAGTTGTATATTGAGATTTACTTTTATATTTACAAAGTTTCGAAAAACTTTATCAAAGGCTACTCGATAATCTGTATCATTATTGTTCATATTTGTCTTAAAAAGGAAATAACTAAATACAATTGATTGCTTATTAAGGTTTTGTAAGGAGACCTTCTTAGTTTTTTTAACCTTTTCTGTATCAAACTCTAGTTTAGTTATTTCATGAAGTCGATCTTTCAATCACTTTAAACTCCAATTTGTATCGTATACAAATGAATGACACACAAAACACTTTAAATCAAGATGACAATAATGACGATGTTTCCGAGGATATGTCATATCCTTCTACTACACCTCCTATAAATGGTGGAGTGAGTACACCGAGAAAAAGTATAAGAAACTTCTCGATTCAAAGTCAGTCTTCACCTGTTTCTTCAATTGCTAGATCATCTTCCTTATTTTCATCATCTTCTCCTTTTGCTAATAGACTTGTTTCAAGCCTTGACACTTCTTCGATACCCGCTACTCCTACAAGCTCACAGGATATAGAAAATATAGATTATTTACTTGAAGGGTTTGCTTCTGTTAGGTGGAAAATGTTAAAGAAATTATCTACAACTATATACTCAGAACAACATAAAAGAACATATGGTGCACCTACTGCTATATCAGTAGGTTTGTATATAGCAATTGGTACATCTAAAGGGTTTGTATTGTTGTTCACATATCGCCAAAGTTTACACCGCATTCTTGGAAGAAAGTCTCCTGCGGTTGAGTCTGGTCCTGTAACCGTTGTAGCCTTTTCTGCAGACTCTACTCATATAGCTGCTGGTCATTCAAGAGGTAATATTCTTGTATATGATTTGTCACCTTCAGAGCATTTCAAGTACTTCATACCTGCACTTCCCTATTCAACTATAAACCCTAGAGATGTTGATGCACACCTTATTGATTCACAAATATTGCATATAAGTTTTATTGGGAAGTTTCATTCTCAGATTGTCTCTGCTGATGACAATGGTATGGCCTTTTTTCATCGCTGTTCAAAGAACCTTTTCTCAAAGTCTCATGTAACGGATCGAATACTTGGAAAGTACCCTGAGAAGTCAGTATCAGAATCTTCTAAGCCTAAATTAAGAGTACTACTTTCCTTTGTACATTTACCCTTTGGAAACTTGGTATTTCCCACAGACACAATGGGTATACTTGCTGCCTTAACACCGTTTCAATTGGTGATTATATCTCTTTATCCTGTACCACAGACATTATATCAGCTTAAGAGACAATACCCCGTAAAGACCAGTATTGGAGGGTGTGCCGCATGGCATCCTGCAGCAAAGAGAGGATCTAATGCTACTTTCCCACTTCTTGCTTATTCATGGTCAAATGAAGTTCATGCTATGAAAGTATCACATCCAAAGGATATAACTACGACTGAAATAACACCACCGGATCTTATATTTTCAAAAATGGGTACATGGAAATCAGACGAGACGATAGTTTCTATAAAATGGCTTAATAACAGCTTACTTTTAGTTGTTACTTTAACACAAAGGCTTTATGTGTTAGATGTCAATACAATGAAAGAGATTGATCAATGTGATATAAATGCTAGAAATATATTACATCATCCTTATTTAGTGAAATCTCTTTCATCATTTGCTAACTCAGAATCATCTATTAATCCTTCATTTCCGAACACTGTTTCCTATATACCTGAATCATATTTTAATTCAATATATGTATACAAGGAACGTATATTTCTTCTTGGAAGGTACGAAATGGTTGTTGGTACATTAGCGAATTGGGCAGACAAGCTTCTTGCAATTATGGATCGTGGTAATTGTCTTGAAGCTGTTGCTTTAGCTATTACTTACTACGAAGGAAATGTTAATGGTGAGTTAATTGGTTTACCTTCTTCTGAAGTTGAAAGAAAGTCTTTACTAAAAGACAAGATTAAAGAATTAGTTATTGCATCTTTAATCTATATGATGACATATGTAAGAGGAAATATTGAAGAGACAGAAGTTGGAGAATTTCTAGATAACTTTTCAGAACTTTCTTCTATGTGCTTTAGTGCACTATTGCTAACTAATGACACTGAGGTTCTTTTTGAACGTGTTTATGAGCTTTATGAGAAATATGATTATACTGACTACTATTTTGCTGCACTTCATCAACAAGTATATGCAGGAAAGATTGATCTTATACCGCCTAATTTATGTAAAGAATTGGTTATTGCAGGTCTTAAATTAGAAGATATTGATAAACTTCAAATGGTACTTTGTCGTCTTGAACCATTGTCATTTGATATTGATTGGACAACTCAAGTATGTTCATCTGAAGGATTATGGGAAACACTTGCTTATATATGGACAACAGGGTTACATGATTGTATTACACCGTTCTTTTACTTCTTTGAAATTATATCAGAATCACTTCAAGGATGTACAACGTCAAAAGTTGTATCAGGAATGAAATCAACTTATGAATATATGGCATACATTTTAACAGGAAGGATATTTCCTTCAGGAGCACGTATGCCAGAAAAAATTGCTGATAGAATGAAAGCATCTATATATTATATGCTTTTTATTGGATCAACTATTGTATGGCCATTTTTAGATGGAAAAGATCTTCTTGTAGGTGAATTTAACGATACTGCGTTTCCTTATATTCGTGCGTTAGCAGTTGCAGCACCTGAAGAATTTTTCAATTTATTAGATGAAGTATTTGAAGATGGGTTTCTTAATGAACAAAATGAAGTATTAGATAGTTCAATTGATCAAGAGTTTGGATATTCAATTAGCAGACAATATATAATTCAAACTATTCAAGATTTGATATCAAGTGATGCAAATTGGGATATTGAATTAATTTCAAGGTATAATATATTTGTTGCTAAGAATGCAGCAAAGTTCTCTCAATTTATTATACTGTCAGATAAGGACAAAGAAGATATACTTGAACAATTATGTTTATGTGCAGATGAGTTCCCTGTTTTAAGAGCAGAAGGAGAATTAGCAGTTGAGTCTTTGTTGTCAATATTCAAACCTACAGAGTTGTCAATTGCTATTAAGAATTTAGAGAAAGCAGGATACTTTTCAGCATTACGATATTTGCTTAAATCTGAGCGTAATTATATTGATTTGCTTAAAACGTACCTTGAAGGAGATATTGTTGACGATCTTATGAGTTTATTCAATTCACTTGAAGAAGGTATAAAATATTTTGAAGTCAATGAAATGAATGATTTAGAGGATGAATTAAGGCAATTTTTTGCACAAAATTTGAACTTGTTTATTTGCACAGATGCAAATGCAACTGTTCATATAATGAAAGATTATTTCAGTGATACACTTGAAGGAATTAGTGAATTAGAAGATGATAAAGTGTTTTATTCATTATTTGATGCATTAATAAACAATGCTAATAAGGAAACAAGTTGGTTTAATTCAAAAAACATTACAAGGTACATTTTGTTAATGTGTGAAAGTCATAGTATTGTTGAGTTTGTTTCTGACCTTGAATTGGATATAAAGAAGGATATTGATCTTGAAAGACTTAGAGAACCTTTATTAGAGTTTGGATATATAGTAACATTTTTACAATTATGTTACTGTCAAGAAAAGTATGTTGAAATCATGCAATTAGTGAATGAATCACTCGAGGATGTAGAGGAGCTTGATTCATTAATTAACATTGGATGTAATACGGTATTAGAATTACCAAAGAGTGTAATAAAGGGTGAAGTTAATAGGAATGAATGTGAATGTATGCTTGCAGATTTCTTTACGAATTCTGTAAGAGTTCTTTTAAAGAAAGGAGATATGGAAAAGTCATTACAGATCAAGGTTCATCAAGTAGTTTCAGCTATTCTTGTTGTTACTACAAAGACAGTTATTCTTAATGAAGATAAGGTTATAAAGTTTTCATTACCTGCGATTATTAGGAAATTTCTTGATGATATATCTGAAAGTATTGGGTATGTAACAGAAGTGATTGACAATATCTTTAAGACGTATATATTCCGAAAGAATATTCTTGAACTTGTGGAAGAAATAATGGAAAAGGATGAAGCAGAGAATAAAGAAAAGAAGAGTAAAAGAAGTGGATGGAGATTACATGTATCTAAGACACATTTCAATTCAACAGATTGTGAATTATGCGGTAGGAAGATAGTTGGACACGGAGCAGGACTTCGAGGAGAAAATATACTTCAAGAATGGGTTGATAAAAGGAAAGGAATTGAATCAAAAAATAATAGAGTTGTTTTATTTGGATGTCAACATGGATACCATTTGCAATGTTTGAAAGGTATTGGAGAAAAGGACGAGAGTGAATTGTATTGTATTATCTGCAATACATAAAATCTAATGTGATAGAGCTAATTGCATATATATAACAGGAATCAATGTAAAGAATGCGTTTAGACGGAATACGTTCAAGTACCACGTAAAAGGAGTTGGAAATGTCATTTCTCCTTTCTTTTTAATTATTTCTTTCTTCCGAATAAACCCTTTTTCTTCTTTTTATCTTTAGATGTTGAACCATTCTCAGAATAGTTATTTGTACCAGTCGAATTACCTAAAGATATGATCTTACGTTCAGGCTCACGTGGTGGAGCATATGTACCATTTGAAGCATAAGGATTTCCATAAGGAGCATCAGAACGTTGACCATACATATCATATTGTGGATCCTGAAAACGATAATTCTTTGTAGCCCAATCAAACCCACTTTCTCTGGTATAACGACGATCTGCCCAATTATATCCTTCATGTTGCATTTGATCAAGATAACCTTGATCACCAGTAGCACAATATTCAAAACCTCTAATTGTTGCTAAAGGACGTTCATCACGAGATCTTGTAGGATTTGTACGATCAGGATTAGTTATAGGTTTACCAGTTAAATCACGAGAAACCAGTTCAGGAGATAAAGTACTTTGTGAATGACGATTATTAACTTCATAAGGCTGTTCCTCATTAACAGCATTTAATACATTTGCACTTGATTCTGTAGATTTTTGTTTAAAAGTCTCATGATCAAGTCCATTATAAACATCATTATGTTTATCAGATTTTCTTCGAAGTAAGCCCATTTAGACGCGTAGATTGAATAAATACAAACAAAAAAGCAAAAGAATGTGCTACAAAACGTAGGGTTGAACTAAATGTGACACAAATCTGTTTAAGCACAAATTATATATACAAAACTTACACAAATGTGTAAAAAATGAAGAATAAATTTCAAAGGTATATACGAGTCTGGTAAGCCCGGGAAAAAACGAAGTAATAAGCAAGTGGTATTTCGTTCAGAATGTATTAAGATAGATCGGAGATATTAAGCAAGGCTATCAAAACACGTATAAAAAATGAGATAATTCCACCTTAATTTCTTTGTAAATAATAAGAAGGGTTCAAATCACCAAAATGAGAAGTAAAAGAAAGAAATAAAAACAATAAGAAAGGCGTGTTTTAAAGGGAAGAAGAAGAGAAGAAATAGGTCGAAATAATATGATCGTGTTTAAGGAAAAAAGAGCCAAATATAGCCATATTTGAACCGGGTAAAATATCGCACAAGCTTTTTGATTACTCTTTTCTTGTGCATTCTTATTTTCGCAAATACTATCCCTTTTTTAAAGAATGAGGTAATAGATTCTTGTTTTTCTGATTCCTTATTTCGGAAAGACTATACTGAATTAGGTAATGCGATAAACAAACAAAGAATGACAGAAGGAACGACCAAAGGGTTTCTTAAGAGGAAATAGGGATGAAACAGGTGATGATAGATCATTAGCTGAATGCTGAAATCAATATATGTATTATTGAACATTCTTCTCTGAAGCCCAATTTAAGAACGAAGTAAAAGCTGATTGAACTTTAGGAACCATTGAATTATTCGAAATGAGCTTTTTAGACGATTTCTTTTTTTCAGATTTAGATGATACTTTATCTTTATCATTAGACATTTTCTTTTCGGACGATTTTAACCATGAAATCTCATATTTTCCACCAGGTGTACAAAAATTAATCCAAAGACTTGGTATGATAATTGAATCAGATTGACAGTCTCTTAATTCGAAAAGACCTTGATCTATTTGGTTTGTCTTTGAAGGAAATATCTTCTTTAGCTGTGCTTGTAATGTATGAAATGATCTTGATGATTCATAAGCGAAGATCCATGTTTTAAGAGATTCAGAATCTCTTAAAATTATAAAGGATTTACTACTCATTTGTGATGATGATATATTACTATTGCTGGTAGTAGTTAAAGCTAAAGAACTTGGTGATCCTGAATCGATTGAAGATGTCATAGGTTGCAGCGTGTATATTGGTGGTTTATACATTTTATAGGAAGGTGAAGGTATAGAAGAGGGAATAGAAGAGATTGAAGGATCATAGTATTCAGGTACTATGTATGTTGGTGACGTATACATATTTTGTAAAGGTTGCGGTAGAGTCTGCGGTAAAGGTTGTGATATAGTTTGCGGTAAAGGTTGCGGCACTGTATGAGCGTTTGTGTATCTTCTATACGAACTTGGATCACTTTGAAATGATCGATATTCTCTGTTTAATGGTACGTAAGACAAAGATTCAGCGAATTGGTCAAAAGGTAAAGGGTTTGACTTCTCTTTTTGTGGGGTATATGAATGATGACGATGATGTCGTATATTTTGTTGATACTCAATGGTTGGATCGAATATATCAGAATATGCGATATCATTGACGTCTTTATATGAGTTATGATTCATTTTTGTGTATAGGATGGATGTTAAAAAGGAAGTTAAGTTTGCAAGAAAGAAAGCAACAAAATTGACTTGACAGGGGTAGTTCAAAATAAGGTTTAGAAATAGATCGAATTGATTAGATCATTGATCTACATTATGTCGATCATAATATGTCAAATTTGACAGTTACCGGTTAGATAATTAAACAGAGTCATTCAGAACTAATAGACCTAGTTCAGATGTAGGTTTATGTGAATGTAGCTGCAGTACAATATACGCACACATGTACATGCGTATGGAGGAGATCAGAGCTAATAGAGCTGTGTAGGAGTAAGTATACAGCTTGCGGTAGATATAGAAGCCTACCGAAGGAACTTGTCGAAGCACAGCTTGTAGAAGTAGAAGTGCAATTTGTAAAAGTAGCAAAGTAGCAAAGTAGCTATGCAGCTTGTGGAAGTAGGAATCTAAACCCTGTGGCAACCTTTCAAAATAGTACACATCTTATAAAAGTGTCAACAGTGTCAAAAGTATACGTTACCGATACTTGTGCAATATGCACAAGTATAATTACACGTGATAAAATCATAGATTTCATATTGTACGGAGTACACCGAGCTCCGCTCTTAAATCCACTATAATAACGGTTATCATTAAATTCACAGTACTAAAATTTCTAAGGGGGTGGGGTGTATTAATCCGAGGTTTTAGAGCGATTTATACCCCTCTTACTTTAATAGGTGAATAAACAATACAAATTTAATAGAAATCTAGAGCACTATATTGTTCCGCGCCAAGCCCGCACGCTAGATGTGGGTACCACCGAAACAATATCCATTTTACAAAGCATATCTATAATCTGTCCAAGCGGACAAGCGGAGTTGTAATTATACTCTTTTAGATACTATTAATTATTGTATGGGGTAACTTCTACAGATTACCATAGGGTGGGGTATCTTAAATATAATAACCGTTATCGCAATCAACAGTTACTTTCTTGCAAGTCCTTATCTTACAAAATGCTTATTAAAATCTTCGGTTATATAAAAGAAATATGAAAAGGCTTTGATTTCGGACATAAGTGAAATCGAATGAAAAGATAAGAAGAAGATGCTGCCCGAGAAAAGATAGATAGATCGATAGAAGGAAAAAAATCATTCGATGTATAGATAAAAGAAGGTTGGATTAGCGGTAACTTAATTTGATAGATTTTTGTGGGGCAAATCATTCAGGCAGTAGTGATTCAAATGAGTACTGATATCTTTTGAGATCTATAATATGTCTATTTGATTTGGTGTATCCCATAGTATTTAGCTCTATCGATGGGGTTGTGCTTATATCGCTTAATTCTTTAATATCGCTGATGATAATGCTGGTTCTATTGATTATGGTATCGCTGTTTGATTATCATCTGATATTAATATATCCCATAAACTATCAACAATGATTCCTTATATAGAACTTAAATGTACACTATGGGAACCTAATTTCTATACAACATACATCACTTTACTCCAGTGTTTCTACTACGAAACAACATCCTATCTCTTAGAAATTTATATATCTTAATTATGTACGATGATACTCTATACTTCTACAAATATTCAAAGAAATCTCCATACAAAAATTGTATAGAGATCTTTTAAGCACCAAACGTCATAAGAATGATCTACACTTTAGACTCACTGTGATAACCTTATTTGACATGTTTTTGCGGGGTATATGTACCTTCTAGAATTGGAATATATCTCCCGACATTTCATGCTATCTATCTTCATTCTTATTATTAGATATATAACTATTTCAATTCACAATCACCGAAGTCAACACCGTATGTTTATCGAATTGCCAAGTCTATGACGAATATAAACCCCACTGTATAATTTATAAGCTGTAGAACGCGTACAATCAGATTCAAATCGTAGGGTCCGGTATATAGATATTCCTTTCTATTAGTTGATATCTCTTCTGATAAACTAACTGTTGATTATTATCAATATGATCACCGATATCACATCTAACAACATCAACTCCACTTAATACACCCCTCTTAAACATCAATGCATCGGTTATGAAAGAGTGTTCTATACCCCACAAAAACTGAATGTGATAACGATAAGCTTCTACAATGAGTAAGGTAATGCGTATTTCAAATCACGTTCTGATGAATCAACAAAGAATCATAGTTTATATGATTCGGCTATCAATCACAAAGAGTTAATACGTAATAGAGTACTCCTTTAACGTCTATCAATGATCTCAGGGACCACAGCGATTGTACGTAACGCGTTCACCTTTCAAACTCTGGCGCTTCTTTATGAGTTGCGTTTAATGTAAGTGATGTATGAGAACTGCGCATAATACACATAATACACATAAAACATATCAGAAACGTGTAAGAACCACATCGAAAACGTGAGAGAAAAAAAGCGCCGCATACCCTTCGAAATTCCCTGTTAAGAGATTCTCAAACAAGTAAACCCGCACCCTCCCACCTTGTTTCTCCCATACTATACACATCCCACATTTCCTATTTAGATTTACTCCTTTTCTCGCTTCCCCAGATTTCTTTATCTACTATTAACTACCATCACAAATATATCGAATCTCCGCTCTTTGAATACAAAGGTCCCCTCCCAATCTCAACATAGAAATTAACCCTTAACCCAAATACCCCGCTCTCCTAAAGCATTCAATGAAAAACCTTGTTTAGCTGTAAAATATCAATTTCCACCAATAATAGACCTTCAAAAAATTTATTTGCCCCGCATTTAAACTCTATCTAATACTCACGCTAGTTACTGCTTTAAGTATATCTGCCCTCCCCCACTCCTAATACGATCTTCCGTCACAAATTTCTATAATTCATAGTATCCCATTTTTTTGGTATTTAAAGGTCCCAATCTTCTCGTCATCCTCCTTCATCTCAACTCATCTAACAGCTTACTGTAGTCCTTATATCCTCCATATTTCTTTCACTAAACCATCCTACAAAACACAGTTAGATCGAAACATATACACACATCAAAATGTCTGCTTCTCCTACTGCTGATAAGGCTGAACACAATGAGATTGAACATGTCGCTTCTGCTGACTTCGAAGATAAAATAGCTGTAGAAGATGAAGAACTTCAAGCTATCATTCAACAATTCGATGCTAAGAGACACAAGCGTCTTAGGTGGAAAATCGATTTCAATATCGTACCCGCTTGTACTATTCTTTATTTCCTTTCTTTCCTCGATAGAGGTAATATTGGTAATGCTAAAATCGCTGGTATGACAGTCGATTTAAATATGTCTGCTCAACAATACTCTACTGCTCTCGTAGTATTTTTCGCTACTTACACAACTCTTGAAGCTCCCGCTAATATGGTCCTTAAGATTATCGGTCCTAAAATTTGGCTTCCATTTATCGCTGTCTGCTGGGGTGCTACTGTCCTCGGTATGGGTTTCGTAAGAACCTATGAACAACTTCTTGTCTGCCGTATTCTTCTTGGTCTTTGGGAATCTTCCACTTTCGCCGGTTTCAGTTACTACAGTTCTAACTGGTATCGTGGCCATGAACTCTCTACTCGTGTAGCTTTCTTCTTCTCTGCTGCCACTATCGCTGGTGCTTTCTCAGGTATCTTAGCTTGGGCTATTATGAAACTTGACGGTACTCACGGATATGCAGGTTGGCAATGGATTTTTATCATCGAAGGTGCTTTGACTATGGGTCTCGGTATGCTCACTTATTTCATGATTCACAACAGTCCTGAATCTGCTAACTTCTTGAAGGATGATGAAAGAGTCTACTGGCGTTATCACCTTCAACAAGATCACGGAAAAGGTAACAAGGAAGTCGACGAAGAAGGTTTCAAGTGGGAGCACGTAAAGGAAGGTGTTCTCAACTGGCGTGTATGGATGATGGTATTTGTTGGTTTCGGTGTAACTGTCCCTCTTTACTCTTTCTCTTTCTTCTTACCTACCATTATTGTCAATCTCGGATGGACCAGTTCTATTGCCCAACTTATGTCTGCACCTCCTTACATCTGGGCATGTTTGGTTACATTCTGCAACGCATACTTATCTGATCGCTTCAAGAAACGTTATGAGTTCATTGTTGGTCCTTTAATGACATTCGGTTTAATTGGTTTCATTATCGCCATTGCACAAGGAAATATGAAGGTTATGTATTTCGGATGTTTCCTTGCAACTGCTGGTCAGTACTCTCCTTGGCCCAATGTCGTTTCATGGAACGCTAACCAATATCCCAATGCTCATACTCGTGCTATTGCCGTAGGTATTCAAGTTGGTTTCGCTTCTGGTGGTGGTGTTATTTCTTCTTTCATTTACAGACCTCAAGATGCACCAAGATACTTCCTCGGACATGCTGTATGTATCGCTGCTATTGTAACTGGTTCTGCTTTAGCAACAATTATGAGAGTATATCTTGGACGTGAAAACAAGAAGAAAGATCAATACCTTATCGAGCACCCCGAAGTTTACGACCAAGATCCAACAGATTTTGCTCCTCTTGGTGCCAGAAATCCTCTTTTCAAGTACCAACTTTAAAATGGTTCCGGAACACGTACAAAAAGGCAAAGATGTCTTGTTTCAATTGTCTTTGACAATGAAAAGGTGTCTAGTTTATTCATATTTTTTTTCTTTTGTTTGTTTGGTTCTTAAATAACGGTATAATAAGACATATAATTTGACATCTTTGTAGAAGTTGTAGATATGTGATTCTTACTGCACGTACTAAGCGGTACTTACGCGATGCACGCACGCACGTACGCAGATACGCACGAACATAACCATTCACAATTAACTCATAAATCAATAAACATAGAATCAGTAAACATTATAATCAAGAAATCATGTCAAAATATTATTACTTACTTACTTATATACCTATCAATACCTTCTATTAACCGAACCATAGCCGGACACCATAACCGTTTTACTACTTAGCCGCTTCACTCTCGGCAAACTATCGCACCTTACATCTCTAGAAATCATCCAAATAGTCTCTACAAGAGCTCTATTTTATTATACTAGCTACTTTATAACCGTCTTTTGTCCGATATAAAAGAATCATTGTTTATATTTAACACGTGATTCAAAAGAATGAGAGTATCATGTACTCTTCTTGCAAGAAACTTCAAATCAAGTGATTTGTTATCCTTCGAACATGTAAGTTGTCTATTTATCAACGTCATTGATTTATTACTAACATCTTAAAGTTCATACAACGTGCAAGAGCACTTTCCTTATGGAGACAAATACTTAGATGTACAAAAGGTAAGTAATATTTGATCGATCGGGTATCAGCATGAAATGGCATTCTTTTTTTTTGACATTGCTTGATTAACGAACATTCTTTATTAACACATCTTCATAGAATTACCAGATAAACATACAAGAGCAGAATTAAGATTATGGGCAAGAACAGAATTTGAAAGACAAAAAAATGTAAGTGATTTACAACAGATCAAGTATCTAATTTCAATGGGTACTGATGAATTAAAGAGTATGTCATCACAATTAGGTCTTACGTATCATTAACTAAATCTAAATCCAATACCCGATAAAATATCAGGATTATCTTCTTCCTCTTCTTCTTCTTCAGCTGGTTTTGATATCATCCAAGATGGCATACCTGGCAGATCATTCACAATATCTGGATCATCAGCGATATCCAGATCATCAACCAATTCAGGTTCAATAACTTCTTCAATATCTTTATTACCAACTTCATATAATTCAAGACTATAAAATTCAGTTCTCTTTATATTTTTCTTTCTTCTAAACCCCTTAAAATTCTCAATTCCTTTCCATTTGTCATTTTGTGGCCGAATCCTTTTCGGTTTGGACACTTTTGGTAAATTCACATCAATGTATTCAACTGTTGCTTTACAATCAATAAATTCTGTTTCGTCCATAATAGAATCAGTCAAAACTGACTCTATAATTTTGTCAGTATCAGGAACAATGATTTTGCACATTTTCTTATTAGAGCCAATTGCAGGACGTCTTCTGGCTCTAGGTTTTAAAGCAGGCTTTGTTTCCTTCTTAATTTGTTCTTGCTTGATGTCATCGTCTTCATCTGTTTGTGGAGTGTTAATGTCTTCATCTGTCTGTGGAATGTGGACGTCTTCATCTAATTGTGGAGTGTCAATGTCATCATCTAATTGTGGAGTGTCCATAACTACATCTTCATCAATATTCATGTTATATGAATCAGGAATAATCTGGTATTCAGTAGAGTTAGCCATTGTTGACGACGTCATAGCAGTGCTAGCAATTGTTGAAGGTATAGTTGACGGTGTAGTAGTAGCAGTGTTACTCACTGTTGAAGGCACTGTCGTTGCAGTGTTAACTATCGTTGATGGTGTCATAGAAGTGTTCGCAATTGTTGAATGTATTACAGTAGCAGTGTTAGCTATTGTAGAAGGTATTGAAACACTCGCTGTAATTGTAACATTCGATGCAATAGGTAACCCTTCAACATCACCTAATGGTTGTGTATCATATTGCTTTACAAACAATCCATTTGTTGATTCATTATCAGAATCTAAATCAGAATCAAGACCCGCTAAAATTGATGGATCATCTACAATAACAGAACTAGTTGAAATAGTCTTCTCAATAGGTTTATTGACCAACCTTAATATATTCAAAGTAGAACAATCTTTAACAGCATCAAATATCTCATCTTGCTCTATAGGATCATAAGTATTATTTAACATAGGATCTTTAAAAATACCACTTAGTTTATCTTGTATTGGCCCACTTTTAGATAATGGAGGGCATACCATAAGCGCCTTTGATCCAGAACGCAATTGGCTTATTAAGTCAGAGATTTTGAAGTTGTCATTTGCTATATCACAATATTTAACATTAGCAGAAGCAGCTTCAAGTGATGCAGACAGATTTCTAAGTTGTTGCTGATCAAAAAATATAAAAACAAACCCCAAGAATAAAGTCTTACGTGACTCATTCACCACAGCTGCTCTATCAGGAACAAAATCTCGAGGATCAGGAAAATTAGCATCAAAGTTACGTTTAAGAAGAGATGCATTTTCAAAGAGTTTATCGATGAATTTAGGCGTAACCAAAGGAATACCTTCGATCATAGCAAACAGAACTTTCGGTCTTTTTCGAAACTCCTTTATGACGTATACACTCGTTATATCACATAAGTCAGAACTATATGTCACACCTGAGATCTGTTTAGCTAAAGAACGTAATCGGGAAGTGTCTAAATCAGAAGAGCAAGATATATGAAATGGTATATACTCTATTTTGACTTCCGCTGATCCACAACGGAAGACAGTCATTTCACTATCACCGTAAACAGATGAATGTACATGTGACGTATGGACACTCCTAATATCTTGAGAGACGCCTTCAAGTGCGACTTTATTACCTTCAGAAGGAATCTCTAAATCCATATGATGATCAGCTACGGTTTCACAGTCAAGAAGAATGTGAGCTCTACCAGGATACCTCCCAATAGTATATGACGAACCAGAAGGCAGCAAAGCACCATTTACAGAGATGTTTTTACTCTTACTTGACCTAATAATCCACATATCAAATCAGTCATAATTGTGAAGTTGTGATCGTGATATCGAAACAAATTAAGAGCGTGAAACCCGGGTAAATCACCATAATAAAAAATCGGACACTGAAAAAAAACCAACCATCCAACACTTCAAAACGTACAATAATTACATTTAAAAATACGTTCTTTTACATTGTTAGAAAACGATTGAAAGTAAGAGACAAAGCAAACAATTTCTAAGCAAGGATTTAGAGTTTGATTGAAGTATAAGAAGAATACCACGTGACATAAGTAAAGAGAATTGTCACGGAGTTAGAGAGAACAAGAATACAAGAATACTAAACCAAGAATTTCTTTTGAGTTTTCGATACGAAATTAAACACGTTAAATTTGCTGTACACGAAGAAGAGAAGAACACGGTACGCGTTTAAAGAAGAATGACTGAAACTACGACGCGAACAATTCGAGTAACAACTCAGAATGAAATCTTGAAAGATGTACCACCTGTTGAAGCGGGTTTCCCAATGAGAAGATGGTCAATTCAAGTGAATATTGTTGGAGTTAATGGTGAATTATTACCTGCTAACGTATTTGAGAAGATTACGTATCACCTTCATCCTACATTTAATCCACCTGTAATTACAGTTGATAAAGCGCCATTTTTGTTAGAAGAAGAAGGCTGGGGAGAGTTTGATATGCTTTTAAATTTGTCATTTCTTGATAAGACAGGAGAGACATCAGTCAAGCATGATTTAAATTTCTTGAAGCAAAAATATACGACTGATCATAAAGTTAAGTTTCCTACATCTAATCCTGTACTAGCTAAAGTATTAGCGGAATCAGGACCTCTTACTAATGAGAGTAAAAAAAGACGTGCTGATGATTCAGCAGCGAATGAATCTAAAAGAGCAGGAACAGTATCTGCAGGAACACCAGGAGCTTCAACAAATGCAGGCAGTGGATCAAATGGAGTTGCTAGTTTGAAGCATTCATCTGGAGTTGATCTTGAGAGGCTTGCAGATGGATTACAAAAGCTTCCTGAAGATGACTTACTTCAAGTAGTTCAAATGGTTACAGAAGGTAAGAATCAAGATTCATATGTTAAGAATTTAGCCGACCAAGGAGAGTTCCATATGGATTTGTATACGTTGCCGGACCCATTATTGAAGAATTTATGGGATTTTACTAAGAAGAAGGTAACAGCAGAGTAGCATTACCTTATGGTAATAAAAGAATGTATAAGTAATTAATTATTACAACTATTATGGTATGATTTATCAAATATACGTATATGCAATAGAAAATAATAAATATCCAGCGTCCAGCACAAGAGACCTATTTGTTCAATTTTTTAAAGATATATTTTAAACAAACAGATCATATTGTCCAGATTTTGAGTGTACTATCCCATGAAGAACTGCAGAGAGAGAGACCATCATTAGACATAGCAATAGCAGATACTCTATTTGAATGACCTTGTAATGTACCAATAGACCTACCTAGGAAGACGTCCCAAGCTCTAATTATTGAATCATTATAGCCAGCGAAGAGTATACGACCAGAAGAAGACATTGCAGTTGAGCTGACACCAGTTTTAATATTAGAGCTTCCATATAGACCTAATTGAGTATCTACACGTAAATCAAATAATCTACAAGTAGTATCATCTGAGCCGGTTACGAAGGAGTAACCGTTAGGGGCGAAAGTGATAGAATTAATATCATCTTCATGATAACCAGCGAACATTTGTACGGAAGTTGAACCAGCTCTACTATCCCAAACTCTTGCAACACGATCGCAGCCACCCGATACAAATACTTGTGAACTTGTTGGGCAAACGGATATATCGATTATATCGCCTAAAGAGTCAGAAAAGACGGTTATAGGAGTAGTCTTTTCTACGTCCCATAAGATACAAGTCATATCGCCAGAACCAGTTATAATTCTCTGATCAGATACGCATTTACAACAAGAGATATAACCTTGATGATGTGACAATTCTTTAGTAGACATTAAAGGAGCCGGAGCATCTTTTGAATTTGAATTATTATTAGCAACAGTAGGAGAAGAATTAGCTGTTGAATATATTGTGCAGATATTATCTAACCCACCAGCAGCTACGTATCTACCAGAAGGAGAAAAAGCACAAGCCATAACCCAGGAAGATCTTAAGGGGATTATACCAGATTTATAGCCAGTATAAGCATCCCATATGATCATTTGACCATCTTGAGAAGCACTTACAAGATGTCTCCAATCCAAAGACCAAGAGAAAGCGTAGATTTTACCAAAATGACCTTTAAGATTTTGTCTAAGTCTTAATTTCCAACCTTCTATAGGGGCTATATTATTATTTATTGCAACATTAGCAAGGTTTGTATCGCAGCATTCTTGTCTCTTTTGAGCAAGATCTGCAGATAGTTTTGCGTTAAGATCGTAAGCTTGTTTAAGGTCGATTTGTACGTCTGAAAGAGTCGAAATTGAAGGTGATACTGGTAGAGTAGAAAGTGACATTATTTGAGAATGAAGAAATAAATAAAAAATAGAAGTGGGATAAGAAGGGAAAATAGAAGAAGAAGTACAAAATAGCAAAGAGTGAATAGAAAGAGAAAGGGCTTTTAAAAGTGTATAAAAGAGGAAGTTAGTAAGGAGCCGCAGTTCTGTCAAAGGGAACTTGCCTAACCGGTTGAGCGAAAGCCACAGCGAGCTACAGCGAGCCACAGAGACAATCAGAGACAATCACAGTGATAGTAACAACCCAAAGTCAGCGAAAGTAAACATTAAACGTGATGTGAGTAACATTGTTGACTCTGATCGTCAAGTAACACTCACTTTACACCACAAGTGACGTAACATTATCACTTTTTTATTCACATCTTATACAACCAGATAATAACCGCTTTATAAGGAAAATAGTACCCGATCATGAACTTCTCTTTGTACAGTTTCATTGACAAGTAATATTATCGCCAAGAACATAATACATATCTTTTCCTATATATATTTCCATTGTTCTAGAAAGAAGTCTACTATATATAAGATCTATCCTATACGAGAATAACCAAGTATCCTATAAGCGATTTTATACATATATCCCATAGTTAACAGTTATCTACTACATCGATCGAAAAGTTGTCTGGATTCTTGTTACAGTTCAAAATGATAAATTCCGAGGCAACTTATGAACTGTTACTTTTGTTGATATTTCATCACTACAATTTGCTTCAAATAGAAAGACTTTTATAAGAGTCTTTCTACTAAATTTATTATACCTATCCCATATATAAAGAGTACTTTTAATAGCTTTATGATTGACATATTTGTAAAAGCATAGACATTACTATGGGATATACCTTTTCAATACATTCGCCATACATTATTGCTAGATTTCTCATGATCGAATAAGTGATACCAAATATATAAGTTAGGATAAGCTAACTTACGTTATTACGCAATAGCTAGAAAATCATTCCTTTCTAATCCTATAGGATTGTTTACTTTTCCAAATTAGGAAATATTATTCTATAACTAGGTTGACTTTTCATTTTGATTGGTATTATGATTACCTAATTCATCAAGATTGGCTGGCTAAAAATCAGTTCGATCGACTATATAAAGAAATTTTATTTAATTAAAAAAAACCTCCAAAAACGTAAATTTCTTGTACTATTTGAACATTTTTTATTCTTTTTAGACTACTTTCTTTTATTTTGATAGATACAAGTTTATAACTGTATTTATTATTTATCTTTTCGCCCGGATGGCTGGACGTATATGCACGGGTTTTACTTATTCCACTCATTTATCCATCATCACTGTCCCTCATTTATGTAATATCTATCATATAATTTCATTCTCACGTTTATATATATATCTATTTTTTATCTTTTAGCCAGACTTATTCTCTTTCTCCATGCCTAATGCTCACCTACGTCTCATTTTTACTCTCACCCATGTCTCCACGATCTCAATTTTGATAGATGTAAAACTTTAATTAATGCGATCGTTTAACCAACCTGGTTATAACTGTCAGATCTATCATTTATAGATTTTAAAATTTCCCTTAGCTAATTAAATTCTTACTATCGCCAGCCGTCAACGCTTCATACTTTTTTTCTCTCATTCATCGGCCTGGCTGGCTGGCTGGAACCTGCGCGGTCTAGTCATCTACTATTCATATATATACTTCTCGATTATCCTCTTCTTTTGTTTCTTTCTTCCTTCTTCTTGCTTTTTCGGTCATTTGTAATACACTCACTCTAGTTTCTTTCTTTATTCAAAAATCGCGATCTATTTATTCTTCACGTTCATTCACTTACGTTCATTTACATACACTCATTTTTTTTGTTTATTCTTGATCCGCGTATCTAATAATGTATTTCACTTCTCCATTCGTTCAATTGACTTTTGGTCTTTTAGCTAACGCTTTAGCAATTCCTCATGTATTCGAAAATTTAGCTGTAAGAGCTCCAAAGCCTCAAATCACTGCTCCTCCTGAGTTTAAACGTGATGATGATTGGATGGCTACTTATCAATGGACTCCTGACGCTGAATGGGCTGCTACCTATCAATGGACTCCCGACGCTGAATGGGCCGCTACTTATAAATGGACTCCTGATGCCGCTTGGCTCGCTACTTATCAATGGACTCCTCCTGCTGGCTGGGTATGGACTCCTCCTCCAGGTTGGGTATGGACTCCTGGTCCTACTGTAATTACTGCTACTGCTACTAATGATGCTGCTCAAGTAACTACTCTTACTACTACCATTACTGTACCCACTCCAATCTCAACTGTTGTAACTTTGCCTAACAATCAAGTTACAACTATTACTACTACTATTGTAGTACCTGCTGCAACTGTAACTCACCCTGCTGGATCATCAGACTCTGGCTCTGGATCTAGTTCAAATTCAGCTCCTCCTGCTCCTGCCGCTCAACCAGGTGCTCTTCCTGGCCCAGGTTACGGTCAAGGTTTTATCGTCGGCGTCAGTGCTGAGGTACAAGTAGATGTCAATGTACAAGCAAGTGTTGGTTATATTACTATCCCTTACACTTACAATGGTGCTGGAACTCAAACTGATACTCCTCAGACTTCTGTAGCACCTATTAACACTGATACTGATACCCCAGTTACAACTACTGATTCTCCTGATATCACTACTACTGATGCTACTTCTGGCGAACTTCCTACCTCTACTTTATTGTCTACCACTTCTGCTTCATTCCAAAATCAGAGCTCCTCTGCTGCTCCTACATCAACAACTGCTCCTACTACTCTTATTTCATCTACTACTACTCCTGCTACATCAACTACTCCTACTACACCCACTACATCCACTACTTCACAAACTGCTACTACTGCTGGTCCCGTTTCTGATATCATTCCTACTGCTATTACTTACTCTCCTTACAACAACGACAATAGTTGCAAGGATTATAACACAGTTTTCTCTGATCTTACACTCATCAAGAGCAAATCAGTATACCAAATCAGAATCTACGGAACTGATTGCGGAATTTTCACCACTGTATTCCCTGCTGCTCAAGCACTTGGACTTACAATTATGCAAGGATTCTATATAACTTCAGCTGGCGTAGATTCTATTGATAGTGGTGTAGCTGAACTTGTAAGTTATGGTCAAGCCAACGGTTGGGGCTTATTTGACTACATCACTGTAGGAAATGAAGCCATCATAAACGGATGGGCCACTCCTAGTCAATTGGTTGCTAAGACTGTTCAAGTTAAATCAATCTTGAATAGCGCTGGTTTCAATAAACCTTTCTTCACTGCTGAGCCTCCAGGATCATACATTTCTAACCCTGCAGCTCTTTGCAGCAGTTCTTCACCCTTTGATTATATTGGACTTAACATTCATCCTTACTTTGATCCTACAAAGAGTGCTTCTGATACTTATGCTTTTATGGGATCACAAATTGATGCAATTGTATCTGCTTGTGGAACTTCTGTACCAATTATGATTATTGAAACTGGTTATCCTCACAATGGTGATACTAATGGTCTTCAAGTACCCACACCTCAGAACCAAAGAGTTGCCATTAAGCAAATTCTTGAATTTACTGGTGGTAATGCAGTTTTGTTCACAGTTTATGATGATTTCTGGAAGGCCCCTGGTCCATACAATGTTGAACAATATTTCGGTATGATCGACTTAATTGCTTAAATTGAACTTATACTATAAAAAAAGAACAAAATATTCACACACTCGATCGTTCGCCTTAACTTGCATTCATTCATTTCGTTTTCTTTTCTTTCGTGCTTATTTTGAACACGTATGCTTTATATAATATTAGACATTACTTTTTTGCTTTTTCTTTCTTGTGTTTTTTGTGCTAACTTACATTCTTTTTTTCTTTGAGTATATAATGTCATGCTTTCATAATGAAATTGATAAATATTGTATATGCCTTCATAATTAGAATCTCGTAGCATTTCATAACGAAATAGTCAAAATTTCATAAGGTAGATCAAGTTTCTGATTTCCAACTGTTATAATATCTTCAGTTGCAACAGCAAAAGAAGAAGTAGGAACAGAAGCAGGATCATGTTCATTCGAATAAGAAATACTCTTGGGCAAATGCTGTAGAACAATAGAATTTTCAGGTACGTCAAATTCTTGAAATTCTTGACTATCAGATTGAATAGCAAAAGAAACTATATCACCCTTCTTCACAGATTCAGCAAAATCAGGGTCTAATACTAACATTCCAGATCTTGCACCCCATCCTCCACCACCAGCAATAACTTTAAGTCTTAATGGATTACCAATTAAAGATTTTATAGAAGGAAATACAGCATAAACTTCTGATTCTAAAGGAGTAGATCTTTCACCTACAGCTTTTTCTAAATAAAAAGAAGCAGGTTTGTCACCTAATTTTTTCATCATATTTGAAGTAATCATTTCAATTCGTAATTCATCTACAATTGTAGATAATGGTGAATGATGTTTAATTTTTATTGAATTTTCAGGTATTGATATAGACATACTATCTATATTATTACCATTAGAATCCAATATAATGGACTGGTATTTACCTTCAGTAGAGAATAGAGTATTTGAGACTGGTATATTTACATTTAAAGAGCCAATATTAAGAGTAATCAAACTCTTTGATTGAGTCCATGAACGGACACTTGATGTGTGTTTATGCTGAGTTTCATTATGTGTTTTTATAGGTCCATAAAGTGCAGATATACCTTTACCTGAATAATCAACTACAGCGCAGGGTATATTTGATGATTTTAAAGAAGTTAAGATAGAATCAGATAAATGTTGATGGCCTAACAAAACAAAAGAGGGCTTTATTTTATTATTAAGTGCAGTAAGATTTGCAACATTTTTAAAAGTAACTAATGACATTTGAATGTGAAAATTTGAATGGTTGTTGTGAATGGGTGAATTGTTTAGTGTTAAATGGACGAATTAGGAAAGAGGTGTTGAAGAAAATCGATAACTGTGAGAAAGTTCTTACCAATTTTTTCTACTTCTAATCACTAACAAAATTAACCAATAAAGATAATTAATTTATATTAAATTACGTCATTGATGAAAAATGTCATTTCATTTACAAGAAAATTACTTATGGTAGTCTTGTGCTGACTATCATTACTCATCGATCGGAGTTTTTCCCCCACCATTTTTACGTAATATTTCCTTTAAACCTTATTTACTTAACTGCTGACACAAATGTACCATATAAATAGCTCAACAATTATCCCATAGTTAGTACAGTCAGAGATGACAGAATTTACTAAAGAGCCATGCTTAAACAGTTGCAGTATTTCCTCAAATGGTCGAGCCGCTTTTCCTTAATAGTTTGCATCAGGAATAACATCATCCCGAAGATCTCCTAAAAAGAAGATAAAAGGAAATATAAATTCATCGTATTTTTCCTCTTTCTCTTGCATAATTCAATCGATATAACACAAAATGTCTACTAACTTCCTTAAAACTTATCTTCTCCGTCGAACAATTTATGCCTTGAAGAAGGAATCACCAGTTCCTAATTCAACCATTATAACTGCTGTTCAAGACGTTATCAAACACACTCCTACATCTTTCAATTCACAAAGTAACCGTGCAATTGTTCTTTTTGGTGCAAACCACGACAAGCTTTGGGATATCACACTCGAAAAGCTTAAACCTTTTGTAACTGGTGATGCTCTTGCAAGTACTACTAAAAAGATAGAAGGGTTTAAAGCTGGTTACGGTACTGTATTGTTCTTTGAAGATGAAGCTGCAGTAAAAAAAATGCAAGAATCTTTCCCATTATATGCTGACGCATTCCCTGGATTTGCTGCTCATTCTTCAGGTGCTGCTCATATCGTTACATGGACTGTTCTTTCTGAACTTGGTTTAGGAGCTAACCTTCAACATTACAGTCCTCTTATTGATGAAGATGTTGCAAAGGCTTGGAATGTTCCTGAGACTTGGAAATTGAAGGCACAACTTGTCTTTGGTACTGCTGCTGCTGGTCCAGGTGATAAGACATTCCTTCCAATTGAAGAAACTGTCAAGTTCTTTGAGTAGAATTTACAGATTGCATACATTCTAAATAAAATTAAATAGATATTTCATTTAATTAATAAAACCTTATTTGTAGTACAATTTTGGACCCTGAAATAATGCTGATTGTATATCCTTTAAATTGCTTATCAAGAATGATTCTTTCTTTGCAAAATGTCACATCATCTAGTTGACTTGAATTCAACTCTCAAAGTTTACTATAAAGCAGTTGGTAATGCTAGGTTTAGTTGTAACTTATCAGTAGAAGCTGTTCAGCTTTTACCTTCAATAGTTGAAACTATTGTAACTGATATGTCAACTGCAGGACTAGCAGCTAAAAGGATAACAAAGGGATTAAAGCCTTCTTCAAATTTAGTTCAGAAGTATAGATCAGTATACTTGTTAAGTGTTCTACTACCGTATCATCTTGACGTGTTAGAAGATTCACTTGCACAGTCAAAGACTATTAGGCATATCTATAGAATTTTAAAGGAACCAACTGATAGAATCTTAAGACGTCTTGTTGTTGATTTACTTGAATGTCATGCAATAGTTGAAGAGGACTGTTATAATCCTAAACTGGCAAAGGCAAAGAAAATTCCTTTCTTACCTGTTGTAAAGTTCCAAGAAACTGATACAGGTCAAAGTCCTAATTCCAGTGCTGCTAAATCTCAAAGATCTAAAAAGGGTACTACCTTAGATAGCAAGAGTATGAGATCTTCGTTAAAGAGTAGTTCATTAGGTGGAGTGGTAATTAAGAAAAAAATGGACGCTGAAGCTGAGAATGAAAGTATACTGTCTAGACTTTCAGAAGAGCCTGCAGAGGTTGTAGAAGATAAAAAAAACAAAGTCAAAGATGATAAAGATGAGAAGGATAGAGGTGGGGAAGATGAGAAGAGCAAGAAGGACAAGGATGGCAAGAATGAGACAGATAAGAAAGATTTGGATGAATCAAAGGATGAAGAACATGAACAAGGTAATTTAGCTAAAACTGCAATTATTGAAGGTTATGGAAAAGGAAAAGAATATGTTACAGGATACTTTTCAGACAAAATTGCTGACTCAAATGCTGTTCAAGTGTTTGGTGCTATAAAAGAGATACTTCAAACTGGATTGATTGCAGTTGGTATTGCATGGAAAGATTCCAAGAATAGAATGAGATCTAAAAAAGAAAGAATAGCATTAGGACATGAAATATCTAGAGTTGTATCCTTTAGAAAACTGTTAGGTATGATATACATCACTTACAGTAGAGCTGTTATATTGAATATGCATGTTGCTAAATCTATATACAATCAAAGAACTCAATTCAGAAAGAATGACGAGCTTATAAAGCAAGAACCAGGAGTTGTAAAGCCTGCATTTTCTGCTACATTCACACCTATAGAAGTTGAAGATCCGGTTGGTAGTGATGAATTAGGTATGGATTATGAAGATATATCTCCTCCTGTAGAAAATGAGATACCTGAAGTTAATGATGTTACAAGTCCAACTTCTGATACACCTGAAAACACTAAAGAGGACAAAGACAAAGACAAAGGTGACAAAGGTGAAGAAGAGAACACTTTTAGTTTTAATGATGATGCTTACTTGGCTGGCTTCTTTGAAGTAGGAATAATGAATTGGAAATATGTAGAGTCTCCAAGTGTTCTTTCTAGAAAAATAAAGGCATTACTAACAGAAGCTCTTGATACTCGTAAAGTGCTTCTAGATTTTGTTGA
Organism: Tortispora sangerardonensis; assembly: GCA_030566855.1. Classification (NCBI taxonomy): domain Eukaryota; kingdom Fungi; phylum Ascomycota; class Trigonopsidomycetes; order Trigonopsidales; family Trigonopsidaceae; genus Tortispora; species Tortispora sangerardonensis. Next base: position 41,285 of record JAKUBJ010000008.1, on the reverse strand, counting down.
AAACAACACTGCTGTTGAGTTAAAGTATTCAGATGATTGTTCTATTATCGCTGACCGATGTTCAGCAATGATGACTAGAATTGAATTATACCTTGATACCCACAATACAAACAAATGGCGTCCAGAGACTAGACAAGTACTTGAAGAAACAATGGACTCATTATTCGATACTATTTATCAGTACAATGAGAAAATGAATAGTATACAGTCATAGTTTATACGATATTTAACTCTTAAAAGAACGACCCAAATTTATCGTAAATTCGTCTTGCAAATCCTTTAGACTTACTCTTTTCACCAAATTTAAAAGGCTTTCTCCATCTTCCAGGAAAGTACCTATTCTTATTCCATGGTACAAGGTTTACAGGAGACCTGTGCTTAAGAGGATCAACTGTGTAGAATTCAATAGCATTTATCATCCATTTATGATCTAAAATATGCTGTGCATCATTCTTTAAAGTCTTTTTCTTGTTTGGATTATGCTGTTCATCGTACATAAACAAACCAACTCTCTTATCAGGGTCAACAGAGTTCAAAAGACTAGCAAGAAAATCAATTCCATCAGCAGATACTAGAAAGCTATTGTGAAGCCTGGAATTCACGTATTCCATTAAAAGAGGCCTTAAATCATTAACTAGATACTTACAAGCTTCTAGTTGGACAATTGTATGACGACCAGGATACTGAACTCTATTGTTTTTTAAATCAAGCTTTCTCATATTTCTTTCAACAAGAATAATATACTCTCGAACAGCATTAAGACCTACAAAGACAATTTCTAGAAATGATATAGCAAGAGACCAATAATCAGCACGTGCATCATAGTTATCTAATTCAATCACTTCAGGACTTGAGTAACCTTCAGATCCGCATGTTCCCCATATAATCCCTGAATGTGCACGAGAGTCAACATTCTCAGTATATACAGCACCACTTAAATCTCCTATACAAAGATGTCCGTCCGGTCGAACATAGAAACTCTCTAGTCTTACATTTCTGTGAACTATACCAAATGAGTGCAACTCCTGTAAAGCTAAGACAGACTCATAGACTATAAATTGAAATAGTTTATCTGTCAAATGAGAGTATTCAATAGCATAAACAAATAGAGAATGTAAGTTGCCATGTACGCATAAAGGAGAAAGTATATGAAGGCTTGAATCACTTACAAAGGAGCCAAAGAAAGAAGCAATCCATTTAGCGTTATTTTGAGCCAAATTAGCCAAAAGATTTCTCTCATAAAACGCTTCAAAGGCAACATGAGTATCATCTTTAATATCAATGACTTTACATGCCATCACAAGACCACTCCTTTTCAACCTGACAGCTCTTACTTCATGACGCCCTCCAATGCTGAGTCGGGACCCAAATTCAAAATTGTCTTTATTAATAGCAGGAAGTCCTAAACCATTACAAACGTTAGGTACACGTGAATGAGTAAAAGGTGCCAAACTCATAAGTTCAAGGATCAATGGGTTATTCCAAGTAAGTGGTTTCTGTCCTTTAAAAACCACACCGGCTCGTTCTTCCAAAGTGGGCATTTCTTTATAGTAATAAGGTAATACTACACAGTCCAATGCCCACATTGCTGCCACTTCTTTCTCTCTTGTAAAAGTGCTTAGCTCAGCAATATCTGAAATAAGATCTTTCCTCTTCCTCTTGAAATCTTCACTTGTAGGTAGAATATAAAGCTTAGCCCAGAGCTTTTCATCCTTTAACTCTGCAAGAGTAGGAATAGTACAACCAGGAAATACATCAAACTTGCTGTAGAATTTGACAGAACAGATCTTTGTCGCGCCGCCATGTTTGTTAGATACAAACTCTGAGATTGTCTTCATGATGCAATATAAAAGCAAATTTAAAGAGTGGCAAGAATGTACAGGTAGGCATACTTAAAGGAGATATACAAAGAATAAGTAGCATTATGTCAATTCTAGGCTGGCGAACCAGATGCGTTCAGGTGGTCCCTACATTATGGACTTGTTAAAGTTCAAGTAATCTAAGGTTTAAGAAATCTGGAATAAGGCAGGATATAGCCTGAGCATTTATCTAAGTTGATATTGGATGAGTATATTACTGACCGTCTAGAGTAGCTAATGTAGAGCTGTGAATGCGTGCAACGTGAGCGACCAAAGTAATATTAGGTGTAGATTAAGTGGTTTACGGGACAGTGTGAAAATACGCAGAGTGAGAAGTATGACTGAGGTAATGAATGAGGCAATCACAGTTTGGGTGTGAATGAGACAAGCATGAGCGTGGACAACTACAGTGTGACTGCGCGCGTGTATGAGTGCGCATGGGGAGGGTGTAAGTACATGGGAGTGGTGCAAAATACAATATATGAAGAGCAATTTCATGACATAAGTAACATGTAAAAATAAAAAAAAAGAAACCTTTCTAAAGCAATAAAATTATATTGATATTGCAAGTAATTGAAAAGTTCCAATTCTTTATACGTAACATTTACTTGAGTTTCTTCTTAGGACGAAGTTGATTGGTATGTCCACATTTGCGCTTACGGCAGTTGGTAGCACGAGGAGGTAAACGAGCGTAACACTTACGGCAAATGGACTTTTCGCAATTATACTTAGAAGCAAGAGCCTTAAGAGAAGGTTCGATAATACCACCACGGAGACGAAGGACCAAGTGGAGAGTAGATTCTTTCTGGATATTGTAGTCTGAAAGAGTGCGTCCATCTTCGAGTTGCTTACCAGCGAAAATCAAACGTTGTTGGTCAGGAGGGATTCCTTCTTTTTCTTGGATTTTAGATTTGACATTATCAATGGTATCGGAAGATTCCACCTCAAGGGTGATGGTCTTTCCCGTCAGAGTCTTGACGAAACTATTTTGGTAGATATGTTAGTATCTTCTTATTAATTGTATAAAGAACATGATGTTTACTTACATTTGCATGATGTGTATAAAGACTTTGATATGTGAAGAGTCTGGGTTCAAGAGTCTAGAAATTAGAATCTCTAAAGTGGGTGTGTGCGTCACTTGGTTTACCCTAATGTAACAGTCACGATATTTTAACCCTATGAAAAATAATTAACTTTACCGTTGCGGCTTTTCAACCGTATTAATATATTAATATATCCTAAATGGTTATATTATTCGAGATTGCTCGAGATATATGAACGTAATTAAATAAAAATGACAGTGTTATTAAGTGTTAATATTACATCATGGGAATGAAACAATGAATATAAAGAGTCCTCAAAATGTATCATATTCTGTTTAGCATTAGTATCACACAGTATCACACATCATTACATATCATCAATCATGCATTTACTTAATTCTGCTTTAGCAGTTCTTCCTGTTATCAGTGCCTTTTCTACTCTTGCTGCTGTCACAAGTTCTTCATCTGATTTATATAAACTTAGTTCTTCTGATGCTGCAGTGAAATATCAAAACCCTTTTGCTGATGGCTGGTGCAGTGAATGTGTGAGGCGCGATTATACCGCTACTCTTTCTACTGCGTTTCAAATGAATAAATTCATCTATGATGCCTACTCCTTTGAGGATTATTTAGAAGGAAAAAATCATTATTGCACTTTGCCTAATTCTAAATCCGTTCAAACAAGTATTAGCCATTCTACTGACACTTTCCAGAGATGGAACTTTACGTCTAAATCCCTAAACAGTGATGGTCCAGGAGATATAAGTCTTCAAGTGTTACAATTTTATCAGTACGTTCCTAGTAATAATAATTCTGACACAATAGTTATTGAATTAGAAAACGGTTTGGCTAGCCCTAAACACTTGAAAGCAATTGTAGGTGTTGGTGAGTCTGCATTTGAATGTCAGCATCATATGAAAGAGCTTCAGTGTGATGAAGTTGGCTCTGGAGGGGCATATGCATTTGGTGTAGTAAATGATAGCAATAGACTTGAATTACAATTTAGTAAGGCCATGGGTAGTGGTATATTGTTTGGCGTATATTATCCTATTAAGATAGCTATTGCTATGGTGTATGACCAAACACCTACAGATATAACATGGAGTGCAACCTTCAGTTAAAATATAGGTCTTTGCCAACGTCAATAAATAAGTATATAACATGAAATAATAAAGAACACATAAAGTAGAATTTAAGACATATAAGCCCACATGAATGCATTTAAGTAGAGCAACTTCAGAAAGCACACATTAGATGCTATTTTTTTGGAATCAAACTATTTGAACTTTCATCCTGTCAATTTAATTGAACATTTTTATATGATATATACAAAGCATAAATCATCCAGCCTATACTGTATAATGTACGCTGTATGCCTACTTAATATCCTTATAAGACCACTTCTCAGTCTTTTTAACCCACGGTGATACTCTACGTACCTTCTTCCTCGCTTCAACAATACCCCTCTCTTGGTACCTAAAGAACCTCTCCTTAAGTAAACTTCCCTCTGGTTTTAATGTCCTTAAAGAATCCGTCAATTCATCAGACAATTTAATAGCAAGTGGTGCCTCTCCAATCTCATGCTTACCTAATTTATGCTTACGTATTAAAGATTTAGGTACTTCTAAATCAACAACTTTCTTTGTAGATCCTTTCTTTCTTCCCATTAATCTTAAACGTTTCCTTTCTAATGCCTTTCTTACAGCTTCCTTTTCCTTTTGAATTCTATTCAATTTAGCTTTTGTACGAAGTTTAACTTTAACTGGTGGATTAACAGACAATTTTGAATCGATTTCATTCGTTTCCTCTTCTTCTTCTGATTCACTGTTTTCATCCATATCACCTTCCTTTTCAATTAATTCTTGTACTTTTGATCTCTTCTCTTCCTCTTTTACCCTCTTATTCTCTTCTATAATTTCAGATTCATAAGTCTCATTTATTAATTTTTGCCATGAATCTGCTGCTGGATTATACGATTGTCCTTCTTTAGCAATTATAACTGCTTTATCTGATTCTGTAAACCTTTGCCTTTCAAGATCTTTACTTTTTGGTGCTTTACGTTTTGGTGCAAATGAAACAAGTTGATCAATTTTTTCAAGAGTTGGCTGATTTCTCGTACTCTTAACCTTCACTTCATTTGTCCATGCATCTGCCTCAATATTCTCTTCTTTATCTTCATTCAAAAAGCTGGGTAAATCTCCAGGTATACGACCTGATCTTCTCATTAATTTACCAATATCTGTAGTACTTACACCTTGAACTTTCTTCTTTTCTGGCTTAGAAAATGTCTTCTTAGACATAACTCTTCCTGTTAAAGCAGGAAAGCTTGATTTGTTCTCATTTAAAATCTCATAAGCTTTAAGCTTTTTACGTTCTCTATGTAAACTTTCATCACCTTGTAGATCTAATTGAAACCCAAGATCTTTATTTTCAGATGAAATGATTTCCATACCATTTTCAACATCACTTATATTAACATTTTTACGCCATGTTTTAGCTGTCTTTCTTGATTGTTTACTTTTAACCATTTTGAGATATACTTATGTAAACAAAACGTAAAGAAAGCGTAAATAAGATAAAAATAAGACGTAATAGGATGTTATAATGCCCTATTTAAAAGTATTTAAAAAGTATTGATCCAGATCGAAGAAATATTTTTCTTGTGTGAATTTTTTCCAATTTTTTTACCCGGAGTTTACATAAATTTTTCTCATTTTCGAAATATACCTTACTTTATCAACCAATATGACTTCTAAAGCTGATAAGTTATTAGGGCTTGATGATTCAGATGATGAGTTTTATGATAATGTCGAGAATATCGAAGAGAGTCGTATAAATGCCGTAACTCAGGGTGACGACAGCGATCACAGCGCTGACAACTCAGATGACTACAGTGATGGTTCTGACGACTACAGTGACTCAGAAATTGAACGTATTAAACGTCAATATAAATCACTTGTACCTGATGAAGCTTTAACTTTAGACGATAAAGATGAAATGACAAAAGAAAGTCATAGGATAAGATCAAAGATAGCCAAATCAGGTGTTGTCTACATCTCAAGAATACCACCTTATATGAAACCTTCAAAGATGAGACAAATATTATCTAGATTTGGTGAAGTAGATAGAGTATACCTTGCACCTGAAGATCCTAAAGTATATAAAGCACGTGTTAAAAGTGGTGGTAATAAGAAGAAATCATTCTCTGAAGGATGGGTTGAATTTGTTGATAAGAAGGATGCCAAATCAGCAGTTTTAGCATTAAATGGACAAATTATAGGTGGACGTAAGACATCATTTTATTATGATGATATTTTGAATTTGAAGTACCTTCCAAAGTTTAAATGGCATCATTTGACAGAACAAAGTGCTTATGAAACAAGAGTTCGTCAAACAAGGTTACGTACAGAAGTTGCACAAGCTACTAGAATCAATAAAGCATATATTTCAAATGTTGAGAAGGCAAAGACAGTTGAGAAGATCAAATCAAAGAAACGTGCAAGAGAAAATGACATAAAGGATGAACCATCATCTAAGCGTAGTTTTGATCAAGCAAAGGTTGCTAGTTCTGATGGGAGAGAGTCAAGGGATAAGGTTAGTAATACTTCTTCTATGGGTAAGATAAAGAGTGTATTGAGTAAGTTATTTTAACCATTTCACGTTAATGAAATGTGTTAGCACTATCAAAGACTATGTTTACTACGTAATGTATCACCTGTAATTCACTACGTGAATAATTACATCTCCTCATCACCATCGTCACGTATCTGCATATCCTCTAACTCATCTAACAACTCATCAACATTAATCTCTGGAAGTGAAGCAGAATCTTCATCACCCTCATCAGCCATTGCATCATTACTCACATAATCCTTCCTCTTATACAAATTAACAGTAGATCTTAACTCCGTATCCTCTTCTAACTCCCTTAAGAAAATCTCTAAATCTTCTTCAACCCTATCAGCATCTTTCTTACCCTTAGAATTGAGTTCCATCTCATTATACTCTTTAGCCATTCTTTGAATTTTCCATCCACGATTTCTATTGTATTGCTTTCTAGGATAATGTTTCTTAATAAGAACAACATCAGGAATGCGGCTTTGATCAAGAGTATCAAATAAATCATTGTTAAAATTGGTATTAGAAAGGAAATATCCCATTGCATTATCACCAGGGTGAAGTATACCACCAAGATGAGTTTTAACATAATAAACATCATCATTTCTACCAAGATCTGCTGAACGTGCAACTGTGGCATCTGCAAGTGCATATCTACCACTTCTTAACCCTGTTAATTCTATATCCAATACCATAAACTCAATCAACCCTGATGAATCACATAATGAACTGAAAGGTGTACGCCAATATGCATTAGATGAAATATCTGATATTTGTAGTGTAAATGGATCAATAACTCTAACCATATTATTGATTCTAGAACAAACAACCAATTGTGAAATGTTTCCTTCTTGTCTTGCAAGCTTTAAAGGCAATACAACCAAATCATCTTTACAAATAGGTACAATTTCAACAGAAAATGAGAACTTAAAATTCTTAACTCCTGTATGCGTATCATGTGATACAAGTTCTTCTGCACGTTTATATTTAATAGGAGCTACTTGTGCTAAGAAATCAATCATTTTTAAAGCATGCTGTTGTTGCAAATAATAGAAGTCTAATCCGTCCTTTGCTTCTTTAATAGATACTGTATCTTGGTGTGCATTATGCTTCAAAATCAGTTGTTCTAGGTACAAAAAGGTTCTCTTATGTGGTACCTTTTGACGTATTTGTACACTTGCTCTCCATGTATTTACAGTAAATGATCTTGCACAGTCAGGACACTGTGTAGCTATAACTATATACTCAACTTCAAAAGTTTGTTGCAAAATAGCACCTTGACTTGTTTCACCTTGAACAGTTATTTTAACTTTAATACGCCTTGAATGTGGTTCTGTCCATAAAAAAGAAGCATCAATAAGTCTTACTTTTGCAAGACCTCTAAGTTTCTTCAAGCAAAGCGCTAAAAGTTCTCTTGATTCTAACTTAGCTGCTACCCAATGTGAAGGAGGCTGTAAAAACCTTTCACAGTTTCTACAAAAATGTATAGATGCTTCACGCTGAATACCTTCTGTAATATCTGATGTAAGGCGAATACAATCATTACACATAGCAATACCTGCTGTACCATCAATAGGTACACCACAGTTACAGCATAACACTGTTGCTATTGTTGTATTAGGTACAAGCGGCTGTCCAAAATTCTCCATTATTTACACTTAAACTGGATGAAATGAAGGTTTCTAAAAAAAATGGTGAAGTTGAATAATTTTCATTTTTTCGATGAAAAGTTTATTTAAAGTTGGGACTTTCCTAAAATGTGGGTAGGGTAATCTTAACAAACACATTTTCTTCGAACAATATACATGTCAACTCAACGTTAAACAGGTATGGTTAAAAGAGTTGTATGGACTAATGCTGAAGATGAGATTGTTAAAGCAGCTATATCGAAGTACGGACTTAACCAATGGGCAAGAGTATCTTCATTATTAGTCAATAAAACACCACAACAAGTCAAAGCAAGATGGAATGAATGGTTGGATCCAGGTGTTAAGAAGTATACATGGACAAAAGAAGAAGATCAACAACTTGCAAAGTATGTGAAGTTGATGCCAATGCAATGGAAATCCATTGCAACATTTGTTGGTAGAACCGCTAATCAATGTATAGAAAGACATCAACAACTTCTATCTGAAGGTATATTTGATCAAAGTATAGAATCAAGTTCTGTTGGTGCTGAAGTATTTCAAACTGTAGATAATGAACGTGATCCTGTACCTGAAATGCGTCCTTCAAGACCTGATGCTATTGATATGGATGAAGATGAGTTAGAAATGTTAGCTGAAGCTAGAGCACGTCTATTAAATACTCAAGGTAAGAAGGCTAAAAGGAAGGAAAGGGAGAGAGTTTTAAAGGAGAGTAAAAGGGTAGCAGATTTACAGAAGAGGAGAGAGTTAAAAGCTGCTGGTATTAATGTTCAGTTAAAGAATAAGCGTACAAAACATGCAGATTATAATACAGAGATACCGTTTGAGGTACAGCCTGCACCTGGGTTTTATGATACTAGTGAGGAGGCTGTTAAGAATAAGTTAGAGGGTGATGCTTATAAGAGTAAAGTTTATGAAGGAAAGTCTACTGGAGAGTCTTCTAAGGGAGATTTTTCTAAGTCATCTAAAGGGGACTCTAAGAGTCGAGACTTGAAGAGAACTGCTTCTTCTAGAAATGAATCTGAAGATAAGAGATCAGAATCTAAAGTGGCAAAACAGAAGGCACAGAGAATGTTAGATCAATACGAAGAAGATCGTATAGCTAAAAGAAGTAGATTAACATTATCTAAAGATGAGATAGCTGAAAAGAAGGAGAAAAGGGTTATAAAGAAAGGACTATTTGATAGTCTACCGGAAACAGAAAATGACATAATTGTTGATAATGTAGATAGTGAAGAACTAGAGAATGAGGAAGTTAAAGTGGTCGATGATGTCATGATAGACGACATTGGAGTTCTAGAAGAAAGGAGTAAAGCTGAAGCTCTTAAGAATGAGCCAGAACTAATCAAATTAAGGAAACAATTACCTCAAATTACTTCACTACAAAGACTGAATTACTTCAAAACATTGATTGATTCAAGGTATAAAGATGATCTTGATAAAGACATAGCAATAACAATGTATGAATTGATGATTGCCGATTTAAATGGAGGTTCATATACAGCTGTTGATAAGTCAATAGAAAAGGAAATATGGGGACTTATTGAATCAGATATGACAAAGAATGAACCACGCAAGAATGATTTCGAATTAGAACCATTAGAGACTCGTTTAGATAGTGATTTACTTAATAGTACAAGGAAACAATTAATTGAACTTGAGAAGGAAGTAGCTGTTGCTAAAGCAAAAGTACAACAACAATTACAACCTCTAGAAATGGAAATGGAAACAGCTGTTAAAACTATAAACAAAGCAAGGAATGAATTACTACAAAAGGAGATCGAATTACATACATCACGTGAAATGGAAGAAGTGTATATAGAATACATTAATGAGTTAATCGATGCAGAAAATGAAGGTCAAGAAGAATTAGAAGATGCAATCAGAGCAGTTGAAAATCGGTACAATATGTTGTTTGAAAAGCATCACAGAATATGATGATGGATAATGATTGATTCATGTGAATCCGTGATTACCGAGGTCAGTATAAGCTGAAATTGGAATTACCCTGTCCACCCCGCATTTTTTACTACGGGTTCGATCATCCTTCTACTATATAAACCATCTGATATCACCAATTATTTACTTATCTAACTTATTTATCGGTGATATGTCTAAAACATTTAATACTTGGTTTACAAAAACATTAGGTGTTCAATACCCTGTTATGCAAGGTGGCATGCAATGGGTTGGTAGAGCAGAATTAGCAGCTGCTGTGTCTGAAGCAGGAGGATTAGGTACAATTACTGCATTAACTCAACCAACACCTGAAGATCTTAGAAAAGAGATTCAAAGAGCTAAATCTTTGACTAAAAAACCATTAGCTGTTAATATTACATTATTACCATCAATGAGACCACCTAATTATGAAGCATATGCTCAAGCAGCAATTGATGAAGGTATTAAGATTTTCGAAACAGCAGGTAATATGGCACCAGTTTTACCTATTTTGAAATCGAAAGGAGCATATGTTATTCATAAATGTGTTAATTTAAAACATGCATTAATTGCTGAAAGAAAAGGTGTTGATTGTATTTCAATTGATGGATTTGAATGTGCTGGACATCCTGGTGAAGATGATTTTGGTGGTCTTGTTTTACTTGCTCTTTGTAAACGTAGACTTAAAATTCCTTATATTGCATCTGGTGGATTTGCAGATGGTTATGGATTAGCAGCAGCTTTACAGTTAGGTGCATGTGCTGTTAATATGGGTACAAGGTTTATGTGTACTGTTGAATCACCTATTCATCCTAAGATTAAAGAGACAATTGTTGCTGCTGATGAATATTCAACTACACATATTTTCAGATCTTTACGTAATACTTCAAGAGTTTATAAGAATTCAGTTGCCAAGGAGGTGAATCGTATTGAGAAGGAGAAGAGAGAGAATTTGAAGTTCGAAGATATTGCTTCGTTGGTTGCAGGATCAAGAGGTAAAACAGTTTATGAAAAGGGTGATCCTGATGCTGGTATTTGGACTGCTGGATTGACTGTTGGGTTGATTGAGGATATACCAACATGTAAGAAACTTTTAGAGGATATAGCAGATCAAGCATATGATGCTATTAATTCTACAACTGCTGTTATTAAGAGTAAGTTGTAGTGAATACATTCAGTTTGCTAAGCACTCTGCAGAGTACTTAGTTAATGTTTACTGAGAAATCTACTGAGGACTTAGTTTATTGAATCCTTATTGCTTGTTATACATAATATCATTACCTACCATAATCCATCATAACTTACAACCACAATTATATGGTTTTACCTGTTTAACCCTAACACTTCTCATAGATGCAGGATGTGATATACGTGAATCTTCACATACAATAAAACATGATTTATTTGTCTTCATATCATATATCGAAGCAGGATGTATAACCCTCGAAGTAGGTCTTCGATCGTTCAAAATTGAGTTCATTGTATTATAAAAACCCCTCTTGTAGCCCTAAAGTAAACAAAAAATTTACAAGGAATATATTGCCAACCAAAATAATTAACAATTAACAATAAAATAATGAATAAACTTGAATTATTCGTATCTCCACATTTTCCTTTGCCTTATATAATGCAGAGGTTGAGGGGGGTTTAACCTTTTTTCGATCACTTGGCTGCCCTAATGTTAACCCTTTCAACCAACCGAGGCAACCATTTATAACTTCACCACTTTTGTTTATTATTTCCTATTTGGTATCAATCAGGAGGTGGTTCATAAGTTTTATAGAATAAGCGATCGATATGCGATAGCCGAGCAACAAGAAAACACGGTTCATATAATTTGACTATATAGCGTTTATTTACATACATCGTACGCTTACAATGAATTCTACAGCACCCATTTGCGTATTGAAGAATGCCCTTACATACAACAAAAATCACAAATTGCTCCTTAAAACACCTTTAAATTTGACAATAAAACAAGGTGAATATTGGGCTATAACTGGTAGACATAAAGCGTACCTATTGGATACATTGGCTGGTAAATCGATTGTAGATCCTGTAGGATCAAGAGTTTACCCATTTCTTAAAGAAGAATGGCCATCTATGGCTATTAGGGAATTACAATTTCGTTCAAGTAGACCACATGTAACTTCAAGTCATGTAAGTGCAAGGTATGAATCATTTAGAGAAGTTAATAATCAAACCGTTTATGAGTATATCACTACAAAAGGTTCAGGTGCAGGAGCAACAACTAAAATGGACGAAAAACCAGAGGATCATGAATATTTTTTAAGTATAGTTGAGAAATTGAGTTTAGGGGATCTTTTAAGTAGGTGGGTTGCTGGATTGTCAAATGGACAAAAGAGAAGAGCAAGAATGGCAAGAACTTTACTTTTAAAGCCTAAACTATTGTTAATAGATGAACCCTTTTTAGGACTTGATCCTTCTGCAAGAGATCAAATATCTACTCTTTTAAAGGGCTTGCCTCCTTCTCCTAATATAATTATAGGTGAAAGAATACAAGACACTTTACCTGATTGGATAACTCATGTAGCAGTTGTTGATTCAAATGGTATTGAAGCTAAAGGCAGTGTTAAGGAAATAGAACCATTACTTGAATCCAAAAGAGAAGAGGTTTTAAGGAAAGCAGAGGTTGTTGTAAACCCACCAAAGAAGACATCATATGTACCTTTAATCGAACTCAATGATGTGTCTGTGTCTTACAAAGAACAGAATGTACTTGATAAAGTCAATTGGACAATATACCCTGAAGATAGATGGCATTTACAAGGTAATAATGGTACAGGAAAGTCAACACTTATGGCGTTACTTACAGCAGATCATCCAAGATCATGGGCATTAGATATAAAGACAAATGGGCGTATACGTGAAGTTGGGAAAGATTCATATATTTCAATTAATAGTATGTTTGGTATATCATCACCAGAATTACATGCTGTTTTCCCATTACGTCTTAAAGCTGGTAGAGCTGTTTCCACAGGATACAATGACAACGGAACATTTATTCCACCTGCAATAAGCGCTGAACAGAAACAAGCAATCGATGAACCATTAAAGGAATATGGTATTGATCCTGAAACAAGACTTTCTGATCTTGAAGTTGGTGATCAAAAGGTTGTATTACTTTTAAGAGCAATGGTAAGGAAGCCTCAAATTCTTTTACTTGATGAAGCGCTTTCAGGAATGGATTTAGATCAACTTGAATTGGCATTGTCTCAAATACAAAAATATAAAGGGACCTTAATAGCTATTGGTCATATTGATCAAGAAGTTCCTTATTGTGATAAGTATATAAGGTTAAATGGACCAGGCAAAGCACCTACCTTAGGGACGAAGTGAGTTACACAATCAACGTGCAACATACAATCAGCGCGACATTCTGAAAGAGAATATATGCCGTTAATTTATAATGGTCATCCCTTTAACGCGAAAGTGTCCGATCTCGAGAATCCGGGGTAAGATCCGAATTTTAAGTTTAGTTGTTCCAGAGCGGCTATTTTTCTATCGATAATGTATCCCTCGAGGGAACCTTACAAAATTGTTCATATTTATACCATCAAAATTCACCACTTTTTTTCAAAATATTTGCATATTTTTTTCTTATTATATAGATACCCATTTTACCATAAAATTACAAAAAAAACCACACATTTTTTATCCCCAAAACTCCCGTATCGGTGTTCTTTTGCATCTTTTAAAGTAACCGATCGGCTATTAAAACTATTGTACTAATATACCCTGATTCATCTATCAATTTACTTTCCTTCTTTCTCCTCCTCCTGCCGAAGAAAAAAACTATATATAAATACTTTGAAATCGTCCATTTCTTCTTTTTTTCCAACCTTTGTTATTTTTTCTTTTTTTTTAATCCTTCGATTATCGCTTTTGTTTTGTTTATTCAATTCCTAAAACGGCAATCCTCCGAAAAAGCAAAAAATAAGAACATCCTTTTTGTTGTAAAAAAAAGTCCGATAATTGCTCTTTTTCTGTTTATATAAAAGAAAAGAAAAACACATCCTTGTTTTCCCTTTTTCTTCATTTTTGTCAAATAATTATCTAAAAAAACTCTAATATGCTCGGTCGTCGAACTTTCCACATCGCTGCCACTGCACGTTCTGCTATTATGAATAACAACGTACGTCCTCCTGTCGATAAAGTCGTACAAGACATCGCTGATTACGTCCATGACTATAAGATTGATTCTGAGGTTGCTTTAGAGACTGCTCGTCTTTGTTTCCTCGATACTCTTGGTTGTGGTTTAGAAGCTTTGAAATACGATCAATGCTCTAATTTACTCGGCCCCGTCGCCCCAGGTACTGTTGTCCCTAATGGTACTCGTGTTCCCGGTACTCCTCACGTTTTGGATCCTATCCGCGGTGCTTTCAATATCGGTACTCAAATTCGTTGGTTAGACTACAATGATTGCTGGCTCGCCGCTGAATGGGGTCATCCTTCCGACAATCTTGGTGGTATCCTTGCTGTCGCTGATTACCTTACTCAATCCGCTAAAGCTGGCTCTAAGGTTCCTGGTGCTAAGGTTTTCACCGTAAAGGATGTCCTTGAAGGTATGATAAAGGCTCATGAAATTCAAGGTGTTCTAGCTCTTGAGAACTCTTTCAACAAGGTCGGTCTTGACCACGTTGTCCTTGTAAAGGTCGCTACTACCGCTGTTGTATCAAAGATGCTTGGATTGACCCGTGAACAAACTGTTGATGCTGTCTCTCAAGCTTGGGCTGATGGCCAATCTCTCCGTACTTATCGTCATGCTCCTAACACTATGTCCCGTAAATCTTGGGCCGCTGGTGATGCTTGTAGCCGTGCTGTAAACCTTGCTTTGCTCGTTCAACGCGGTGAAGGTGGTATGCCTTCAGTTCTTACTGCTCCTACTTGGGGTTTCTACGATGTTCTTTTCAAGGGTAAGGAATTCAAATTCCAACGTCCTTTCGGTTCTTATGTCATGGAGAACGTTCTTTTCAAGATCTCTTTCCCCGCTGAATTCCACGCTCAAACTGCTGCTGAAGCTGCTATGACTCTCCATGAGGAATTGAAGAAGGCTGGCAAATCTACTGACGATATCTCTAAAATTACTATCCGCACTCAAGAGGCTGCTATTCGTATCATTGATAAGAAAGGTCCCTTGTACAACTACGCCGATCGTGACCACTGTATCCAATATATGGTTGCCATTCCTTTGTTGTTCGGTCGTCTTACTGCAGATGACTACTCTGACGCCATTGCTTCTGATCCTCGCATTGATGACCTCCGTGCTAAGATGACTTGTGTTGAGGATACCCGCTTTACTGAAGAATACCATGCTCCTGATAAGCGTTTCATTGGAAATGCTATAAAGATTGAGTTCAAGGATGGTTCTTCTCTTGATGAAGTTGAGGTCAACTACCCTATCGGTCACCGTCGTCGTCGTGAAGAAGGTACTCCTGTCCTTCTTTCTAAGTTTGAGCGTCATCTCCGTGGACGTCTTGGTGAATCTCAAGTTAAGACTATTCTTGACAAGTCTGGTAAGGATGTTGGTTCTCTTGATGTCGATGAATACGTTTCTTTGTATGTTAAGAACTAAACTAAAAACTGTTTTTGTTGATTTTCATTTGGTTACATGCTTATTACTCATATGATATATATTTGTAGCTTTTTTTTGTCTTATGTAAGTTCTCTTGTGAACTAAAATGTGATTCACCCGGATTAGGAAGGTCTAGTTGCAAGTTTAAGACTAGTAGTGTTTATTGCCATAAGCCCATTTGCCTCATTTATACGTCATTTTGTAATTTAAATATGATTACATAGGTGACAATGGTATGTCTGGGTATTCCTATAATTATAAAAATAAGCCAATATATCAAATTAAGAGATATAACACACCACAACAACAGGAATTAGAAGTAAATGATGTACTACCAAACATTCATGCTTTGGTAGAGCGTAAGAAAAAATTTTCCTGGATTTACTATATATTGACCTTCTTCCTCTGTATAGGAATTAGTAGCATTAACTAAATACACTATACGAATCGCATAATATTGCTCAGACAATGGTGCCGGTAAGATACGAACTTGATCATCCAAGTCTTCGGTAAGTGGTTCTAAGGGATAAGCAGATCCTTCATAAGGTGCTACTGAATCTGGGAAGTCGCATATAAAGGCTGCTCCACCAAAAGCAATCCAAGATCGAAGTTGTACATCTGAGCTTCCACCACTATTAAAGAAAGAATATCCTGAAGTCGACAAAGTGCCCTGTGGTGGAGCGAGCTGAAGACGGCTCTCAAAAATAAAATATTTACTAGTGAGAGGGAGAATATCATCAACGCTATTAACAGTCAAATAAGTCTGGCTCGAATACCCCTGTGGCGCATAGACGATGAGCGATTCAGACGCAGGTAGATTTCTGTACTGACGATTGAGTATATAGCTGTTGTCTACAGCCAAATACTGAGCCTCAGTTAGGTCATACACATTGCCTTGTCTATATGATAATGTACCACTTCCGACAAAACATGTTTCTGGAGATATAGAAGGTAGAGCAGTAGGAACAGTGGAAGATGAGGATGAG
Source organism: Tortispora sangerardonensis (assembly GCA_030566855.1). NCBI lineage: Eukaryota > Fungi > Ascomycota > Trigonopsidomycetes > Trigonopsidales > Trigonopsidaceae > Tortispora > Tortispora sangerardonensis. Next base: position 24,599 of record JAKUBJ010000008.1, on the reverse strand, counting down.
GTGGAAGATGCAGTTTCAGAGGTTGAAGACGTTTCACTAGCAGAGGTTGAAGATATACTTTCGGAGCTTGATGAGGATACAGTGTCAGAGGTTGAAGACGTTTCACTAGCAGAACTTGAAGATATACTTTCAGAGGTTGAAGACGTTTCACTAGCAGAACTTGAAGATATACTTTCAGAGCTTGATGAGGATACAGTGTCAGAGGTTGAAGACGTTTCACTAGCAGAACTTGAAGATATACTTTCAGAGCTTGATGAGGATACAGTGTCAGAGGTTGAAGACGTTTCACTAGCAGAACTTGAAGATATACTTTCAGAGCTTGATGAGGATACAGTGTCAGAGGTTGAAGACGTTTCACTAGCAGAACTTGAAGATATACTTTCAGAGGTTGAAGACGTTTCACTAGCAGAACTTGAAGGCGCACTTGTAGAACTAGAAGATATTTCACCTGCAGAGCTTGAAGATGCGCTTTCAGAGCTAGAAGATATTTCACCTGCAGGGCTTGAAGGTGGGCCTTCAAAGCTTGAAGATGTTTCACTTGTGGAGCTGATCGAAGGTACAGTTTCTAAGGTTGAGGTTTCACTTGAAAAGCTTAAGGAGGATACGCTTTCTGAAATGAGCGAAGGTTCACTGGTAGAGCTTGAAATCAATGTGGAAAAAGTGGACTGCGCTGATGAGGTGAAAGCAGAAGATGTCAAAAAGGATTCACTAGAGATACTTAGAGTAGAAGAACGTTCAAGTAATGAGCTTAAAGAAGATGAATCTTCAGATAAAGCAGAGTATGTAGTGGATACAACGGATGACATTACAGGCGGGTTAATATATTCAGCAATGAACAATTCAATTTGGGTACAAGTGTTTGAAAGTAAGTCAAAGAACACTTGAGCTCCAAGAGTAGATACACATGCATATAATATCTCCGTACCACCAATAAAAAGCTTCCCGTCTAAAATATATGAATTTTGAGGAGTAGCTACATTTGAAAAGTGAGCACCAGAACGACCTACAAACTGGAAAAATGTTGCTTGACGTTTTCGGCTGGTTAAGGGGATATAAGCAAGAGCGTTGTTGACGATATAAAATGTCGTTCCTGGCCCATTTGTAAGGACACCAACGCCATCAACCATAATAATGTTTTGTCCTGCATATTGGCCAGTAGAGCCCATTGATATTTGAAATCCATCGGAAGTAGCGGTAGGAATATAAGTAGAAGTAGCGGACACAGCGGTAGATGAGTTAAAGAAAATGAAGGTAGTGTCTGTGTTTGTAGGTAAATTTGAGGGATACACGGGAAGTAAAGTTGTAGGTACAACGACAGAGGGAGCAGTAGAATGAAGCAAAGTATCAGTAGGAAGGATTGTCGGATCAACCGAAGCGTCAGTTGGAAGAGTAACAAGGGGAGTGGTAGGATGAAGCAAATCATCAGTAAAAAGGATTGTCGGATCAAGCGGAGCATTAGTAGGCAAAAAATTGGTATTAGGGAAGTAATCAGTAGTAGTGGAGATTATCACTGGTACTTGTATGGTAATACCTAATTCAATGTTGATAGAGTATTGAATAGACAAATCTTGATAGGCGCTCCATACATAGACGTAGTTTTTAGAGGTAGTAAGAGCTGGCGCAGGGGTATAAGTGATGGTAGTTGGTGTACATTTGTAACAGTACACATCAGTTACTAAGCCGGTTGTTGGTACACAGTTAGAGTAGTATGTAGTTGTGATGGGATAGACAGCTGAAGTAAAAGTTTGTTGATAGACTGTGGTAGTGGTCACAGGAGGATTACAGAGAAAGACCTGCTTTATAGTTTCTGTAAGAACCTGAGTTGAAGTAACAGTAGCAACAGCGCAAGAAGCCATTTTGATAAGTGGGTGATTTATTCAAGAGAAGGGAATTCATTCCAGAGTGTACCTTATATAGAGAAATGAAAGATACAGAAATAGTGATATTCTGCCAAGATAACAGAAATCTACAATTATCATGATTTTAGCAGATATCTGAAGAACTTTAATAGTTGAATAAACTAAACCTGTCATTCCTTATCATTGTTAGTTTTGATAGGTTTAGTGAAGGTTTAGGATGGCTTTTAAGTGGTGAAATATATCCCGTATATCCTAACCGTTATAGTGCTTAAATCATCAAAAATAGTAAGCTGAACTGCTAAATAAAGAAGGCTCCAATGAAGCAACAGGATTATAGTTAGTATGAATTAGATCATATCCTATATAGTTTAGTGAATTAGCGCATAGTAGGTACGAAAACGCTAAGAATTTTAGAGATCTCGGATTGCGAGCTTGTAGCTTAAATAGGTAAGAGAATGTGCAAAATAGCGAGCTAATAGTTTGAATTAGTGGAGTTGATTGAGGTGGCTTATGTCACTATAAGGGGATAATGGTGACACTATAATGTGACAATTATGGTGATATGCAAGAAACTGTGTAGGTGTAAGCGTAGTTTGGCATTGAGGTCGAGTAAGTGTAGATCGACATTTGTGGTTGAGTACACCTACCATATACGAACCATGCAAAATTCTCAAGGTAAACAAAAAAATACCAAAAATCAACAAAATGGATTTAGGGATTTACCTTCATATTTCGAAGATAAATTGAATATTTTATCACCATTCTATGAACCTTTTGATCTAAACGATCAAAAGAGATACATGATACTTGGAAGAGAAAGTTCAGGTACAATTCTTACAAAAGATTTAATAAGACAATGGAATCTACAAAAGAATTGTGAATTGATTTCACTTGTTTCATTTGCTTGTTCAATGAATTGGGAAAATGATCAAGAAAGTTATAAGAAAGCATTAAGGTTTGTAGAAGAAATACAACCAACTACGATATTTCCTGTATTTGATAAAATTAAAGAAATTGCTGAAGGCCATGATAGAATAACAATTCAACCAAGTTTGAATTTGATATTTAAAGTTATGCAATTGTTCAGTTCAATAACTATTGGTATTCATTCTTTAGCAGATATTGATACATTACAATATACTGCTTTAACTGTATCATTTCTTGGATTTAATGCTCCTATCTATCTTGTATCTAATTTTTATGCTGCTAGTATGCCTAATTTCCTACCAAAAAAGATACATGAATTGTGTAGTAATTTGGGTATACAGAAACCTCATTCAATGACAATAGGTAATGCTAAGGTGTTGAAGGAATTAGGATTCACTGATTTACCACAAGTTCAATCTAGCTGCTTTTTGACATATCTGACTCGGTTATATACTATGATTGAATCTTTTGTATATACATTCTCTACGACTATTAGAAAATGTGATTATATTTCACAAGGGTTTGTTTTTTTACCTGAACTTGCTGTTGCGCTAGTTAATGCAAACAAAACACTACGGATACCTGATTATTATGTATTTAGAAAGTATGATTTAAACATACCTACACAAGTAACTGACTTGTGTTATACTATGCTTCATCATGAATACGCTTTGCTTAAACTTGCTAAGTCGCCTACTTATTATTTCGACGAATTGACTAAAGCAGCCTTAACACCACAGTTCTTTACTGATGTTAAGGTCTTACTACAATGTATATGGCCAATAACTGCACAATTACAACGACTAAATACTGCTCCTCATAGCTTAGATGAAAGCTTAATATCAATAATAAGAATTCTTTATATTTGGTCTCAATCTGATATTGGAGATGTTATTCTTGAAAGTATGGTTTCTTGTTTAATGAATACTTTAGAGAATATTAATACTTCAATCTGGAAACTTGGATTAGTATTCAACGTCAAATGGACTAATGTAGTTACGTCAACTGAGAAGGCAAGAAAGGAGTTGGTTAACTATTTTAACACTTTTATTCCGGTATTAAACGATGAACTAATGTCAAACAATTATGATGCAAAAAGCTTGGCTACTATATTTTATGATTTCATTACGAATGTTCCAAAAGATATTCCTTTAAATCCAAACATCTCTTCTACTACATTCTGGAGAACACGTGGAAATGGCCCTTTAAGATTAGCAGCTTTAAGAATCTTAACTATCTCTTCTACTCCTGGAAACTTATCAAGAATGTTTTCTTATCCTATACCCAAAAGACTTAACAAATATGATGGTACCCTACATTACGATAATCAACACGAAGTAGGTGATTTAGGCTTGAAGATTAGACTTGAATTGGAGAAAGACATAAAGACAATTTGGCATAAACTTAAAGGTATAAAGAAAAATAGTGGTGTATCTCATCCAACTGATGATATTTGTGCACTTCTTATGGACAAGAGGATGTTAAATGAACCAAAAACGTCTATTTTTGAAGAATATTTAATTAATTTGAAAAGAGAGTCTCAGGAATATAGGAATTTTACATATACACAACAAGAAACAATATTACCTGAGGTTCATTTCAATAAGAGCCAAATGGAACATTTCCTTGGACTAATGGAATTATACACTTCACCAAACAGACCTTCTTATTCAAGAATAAGTATTAGTGAAGCAAAGAAGTTCAGTAATAAGGACTTATATCAAATATTCAAGGAACAGTCTGAAAGCAATAAATTAGATGAATTTGCTGCAGGTATAAAGAAACAAGAAGCTATGTATTATTCGAATGTTAAAGATGACCAGGACTATTCAATTATGACGAGTCTTACACCAGAACAGCGCCGAGAGCGTGAAATAAAGGTATTTGGAAGGTTCATGAGCTACATGAATCTTGATAATTTTGATTTACTACTTCAAACGTGTAAAAAGGAATTCTTAAATGATAAGAATTTAAGAGTTTTTGGTTGACGCGTGACGAAACTCACTTAAAAAGGATCATTTAACGAAGACGACTGTAAAGACTACACCTTACAAGATCTACTTTTGACATACTTAGACAATTCTCAAACTGTCAGAGACCGTACCTGGAACGGTCAAGGTACTATTAATTTATTTACATATTTAAACCAATATTGTCGAACTAACGGTTATAACCGTTAGGATAATATAACTATAACCAGTATATGTCCGCCATATATACCCTTTAATTAAACTCTATTTGACATCCAATATGCCTACGCATATTATTGGCTAAAGCGTGTAAATTAAAAATCGAGACCAAACCCCTTGCAGAATTCTATATAAATTTTCAGCTATCACACTTAAACTCTTACATTATTATTCAACATGAGTTTATTTCGAAAAGAAAGTAGTGCATTATTTTGGCTACGGAGATTCAAGTGAAGACTCCGAGAGTATGAGAATGGAAGAGTTTCCCGATGACGTCAAAATTGCTAAAGATTATGACTCAACTCTCCCAAAGGAAAGTCCAACAAATCCAATTCGTGAACGTCATGATTTAGCTGGATTTTTACGAAGTTTTAAAATTGTTCGTTTTGAGCCTCAAAGTAAAAATAAAGTAGAAATTTTTACTGAATTTTCAGATTACATACATCATATGAACTCTCAAGAGGATATTTCTAAATCGATACATGCTGGAGAACTTTCTCGAGATGTTGGATATACGACATTACCAGATTCTTATGAACCTTATGGGAAAGGTATGCCGAAGGATTTGATGATTCTTCCAAAAAAATATGAATCAACTGTGATTACCCGTGAATTATGGGATGCATAAAAGAATGCTGTTATCCCTCAGTATATCAGTTCAGCTGTATCATTTTTGATACTTCCATCTCATCTTTTGGCAATTGCTAAAGGCCTTAAAGATACATTTAATCCTAATGGTTCTGCTCAGCCTTACTCTGAAAAGGAAGAGCTTGATTTCTGTTACCAGTACATGAATATGCTTACACGTCCTTGCTTTATTTTTCTCTTTAGAACTTGGGAAAAGTTTAGTTCTATTACTATTCATGTACATACTCTTTGTGATTTGTACCCCAACAGGTACTATGCAATTTCAGCATCTTGTAATGGTATTTCAGCTCCTATTTATATGGTAGCTGACGATGATGAGGAAAGGAGTTCTAAGTTTAATACAAAAGTTCTTGAAAACGTTTGTACTTCACTTGGAATTAAAAGACCTCATTCTATTACTTATGATGATGAATGGTTGAAAGAAGATTATTTAACAGAGCTTCCTTTTAAAAATGTGCAAATGATGAGAAACAACCCTTGCTTTTCTAAATTTTTAGAACATATTCTTATTGTTGCTGAAGAATATGTTCATAAGTTTGCTGTTACTATGCATAAATGTAATCATTTGTCAAAGAGATTTCATTCTCATGAAGTATTACAAAGGAAACTTCTGGAAATTAATGAAGAACTTGGTATTACTGGCCATCTTGCAATTCGTTATGGCACAAAAATGGCACCTACAGATCTTCTTGTTACTTGTCTTACAATTCTTTCAAATGAAAAGGCTCTTACTAGATTGATTAGGACTAATCCTGCAAAATTTACTAAAAAGATGAGAATGTCTATTAATCCTGAATTCTTTAATGATATTAGAGCTCTTATTAAAGCTTTTTTTCCAATTGCTTCAAGTATTAAAAACTTGCAAGATGGTGTACAAAGTTTGGATGATCCTTTTATTGTAATCATGCGTATGCTTTATATGTGGTCTCAATCAAATCTTGGGGATATCATTCTTGACAATTTGACTGATATGCTTATTTATTTTGTTAATAAGTCTGATACTACTGGTTGGAGATTGGCTTTATCGTTTAATGTACAATGGACTGCAACTTTGGCTTCATCTGATGAGTCTAAGAATGATCTTATTCGTTTTTTGACTGATTTTCTTCCTGTAGTAGAAGATGAGTTGCAACAGACAGGAAGTTCAATTGAAGAAGTTAAACAATTGTACATTGAGTTCCTTAATGCTTTCAAGGATGGGACTCCAGAGTCATACAGACTCACATGTAATCAAACAAGTACAGCCTTCTGGAGAGCACAGAAGAGCAATGGTTTACGTATCACTGCGCTTAGACTTTTGACTATTGCACCCTCAGCTGGAAATATTTCTGCATTGTTCGGTCCCGCTATTGAAGGAACAAACATTGATCATAACCCAGCTTTCAAAGGACGTCTTCCTCGTTCATACTCTGGTGAAGACTTGGAATACGACCGTGGTGATTTAAGTCTTAAATTGAAATTGACTATGCATCATGATATTTTGAACGTCTGGAAGAATTTAGTTAAACTTAATACTCTATGGTGTATTCCTAATCCAATTCAGGATTTATGTACTATGGTCCTTGATAAAAGAGTACTAGTTAAGTCAGAGAAAACTCTATTAGAGCAATACATTGACAGCTTGAAACTCGAAGACTTTGAGTATAGAAGATTCTATATACTTTGTGCTCACGCAGAAATGTGTAAAAAGAGAGGCGACACTAATTTAGATTCTATGCCAATGCCTGACAATGGAAAGCTTAAACTTCTTACTCAAAACGATGGTTTACAAGTTGGTCGTACACGGGATCTTTATGCTATAACTCGTCTCAGAGCTGAAAAATGGAGTAATAAAAGGTTTCATAGGTACGCCAAATGGTTTGTTGACAATTTAGACGAAGATTCTTGGGCCAATGAGATTGCTGTTGAATTAAAGACCAAGGAAGCGGAATATTATTCCACGATAACGGATGACGAGGATTATTCTATTGTAGAGGGGTTGACTCATGAACAGCGTGATGAGAGGGTTAAAAGGGCATTCAAGAAGTTCATGCCTTGTATCAATGTTCAAGATTGTGATAAGTTGTTGGCCAACTGTAAGCAAGAGTTTGCAAGAGATGTAGAGAGTGATTTGTTCAAGCAGTACTTTTTGTGATATCACATGAGCACTGCGACTCTAGGGAGTCAAATTATATATACATTTGGAATATTATAAAATAGTTCGTAACCGTGCTGTCATGTATATATGGGATATGTCCGCCATAAATATGATTACTTTAATTAAACTCTATTTGACATATAGCCAAGCAATGTCTTTTATTGGCTAGATCGCGTAATTTCACCACTGTATAAAATCTTCGAAGCATATACCTTACCATCTTACACACATTTATATAATGAGTTCCTTTCAAGAGAATGAAAATCTTTCTGATAATGATGATGAGTTAAATAAAATTTTATCAGACTTAGAGTATTTCAGTTCCAGCGAAGAAGAAAATCCCTACTCCATAGGAGAAATCGGGTCTGAGTATACTGATGATGAAGAAGGAGGCTCAATATCTGTTCCACCACTTGATGACGACAAGCGAAGTTTGAAACGAGCCTTTGAAGATTTTACAAAATCTATTAATAAACTTAAAGCTCAACAAGATTTACAAATCTCAGATGATCTAAATAGTCAACCAACCACTATACTTAGTAGTTCGTATGATCCATACAGGCAGCCGATGTCAAGGGATTTAATGGTTATTCCTGATAAGTATGAGGATTCTGTTGTAACATTAGAACTTTTACGAAAATGGAAAAATGCTTTTATGCCGAGGTTCGTTACTCGAGCTAAATCTCTTCTGATTATGCCACCAGATTTTGCTAAATTCTTTAAGATCATGAGAATGGCATATGGTGAATCTCTATTTGGTGGGACTAAGAAGCGTGGTAAGAGAAAAAATCCAGATAGACAAGATACCGATAAGAATTATACTGAAGACGAAGAATTAGAATTATGTTACAAGTATATGTGCACTGTTGCACTTCCTTGTCTAACAACTCTTTTCCAAAATTGGACAAAGTTCAGCTCTATTACAATTCGAGTAGATCGCGTATCTGATCGTTACCCAAACCATTACTATTCTGTATCAGCTTCTTGTCATGGATTTACTGTACCTTTGTATATGGTATCATGTCATGAACGGGTCAAATATCGTAACTTTATAAAGCATGGTCTTCAAGAGATATGTGATTTATTTAGTGTTAAACCTCACTGTATCATTTTTGAGAATGACGTTCATACTGGCTTAATATCTCGTGAGCTTACTTTCCCGGATATACCCATTGTGAGAAATAATCCTTCATTTATAAAATTCTTGGGTTCTAATCTTGTTACCGCTGAACAGTACATGCATAAATTCCCTATAACTATACAGAAATGTATTCATATAGCTGAACTGTTTAATTGGAGTGCACCAATGCAAAGGAAGCTTCATGAAATCAATAAAGAACTTGGCATACCTGAAACTCCTGTGATTCGTTCTAGCATCAAAATGATTCCTGCAAGTGTTGTTGTCATGTGTTACACTCTTCTTCAAAATGAGAAGGCTCTACTTGAAATTGTTAAATTGCACCCAAAAAAATTTGATACCGTTACAAAACTTTGCCTTACACCTGAATTCTTTAAGGATATTAAGACTGTATTTCAAGGTCTCTGGCCATTGGCTTTAAGTATCAATGAAGCAGAGCACGTTGTACAGAGTTTGGATGATCCTTTGATTTCTATTATGTGTATTGTTTATATGTGGTCTCAGTCAAATCTTGGGGATATCATTCTTGAAAATTTGACTGATATGCTATCACATTACTATAACGAGATTGATACTACTGGTTGGAGATTGGCTTTGTCGTTTAATGTACAGTGGACTGCCACTTTAGCTTCATCTGATGAGTGCAGAGCAGATCTTTTACGTTACTTGACTGACTTCCTTCCCGTAATAGAAAAAGAATTGAAAAAAGCTGACACCTCAATTGAAGAAGTTAAGCAATTATACATCCACTTCCTTGCCTCATTCAAAAATGGCGCTCCAGAGTCATACCAACTTATAGGCAATCAAACAAGTACTGCATTCTGGAGATCACAGAAGAATGATGGTTTACGTATCACTGCACTGAGACTCTTAACTATTACCCCCTCCGCAGGCCATCTTGGTAAACTATTTGGTCCCGCCATTGAAGGAAAAAATATTGATCATGACAAATACTTTAATAATTTTAGTATGTTATCAGATGAACCAAGAACTGACCCTAACAAGTACGATTTTGGAGACTTGAGCCTTAAATTGAACTTGGCTATACATCAAGATATCTTACTCAAATGGCAAGATTTTACTATACTTAATCCCTTATGGTCAATTACAAACCCAACTCAGGATTTGTCAACTATGTTACTTGAAAAGGGAGCACTTGTTAAAGCTAAGACGTCTCAGTTGAATTTATTTGTCACCAATATTAAAGCTGACGATACTGAGTATAGAGAATTTTATAGTATTTATGATGATGACGACAAGAAGAAAGCCAAAAAAGGGCACTTGGGAAGGGAATATCCTGATATCCAAAAGGACAATCTAGTTGTTGATTCTCATTTAATGAAAGCTTATAACTCGCGAGAAAAGCGTTCTCTCAAATCTGAAACCGCTGAAAATTGGAATAACGAAAGTTTTTATAAGTACATCCAGCAGGTATTGGAAGACGAAGACACTATTTCTTCTTGGACTGAATCATTTGGGCTTGTTTTAAAGAGGAAGGAAGCTGAATTTTATTCAGATATTAAGGATGATAAAGATTATTCTGTTGTGGAGGGCTTGACTGCTGAACAACGTGAAGAACGAGGTAAGAAGACATTCCAAAGGTTCATGTCTTGTATAAATGTTCAAGATTGTGATAGATTGTTTGCTAATTGTAAGAAAGAGTTCACATCAGAGTTATCAAGTGATGTCTTTGATGAGTATTTTATGTGAACAGTTGTTATTTAGATATTTTGGTGAATATATGAATTATATATTATTATTTGAGGAATAAATTGTTAAATTTAGCTTTATAAGAGCGTATATGGTGCATGGCAAGTTTACAAGGGACGTTGCTAAGTAGTGTGGTGAACCAAAGGGTGAATAAAGCAAAATAGGAAACTACTGGTGATGAAAGCCTCAATGTTGACTAACATACAGCAAGTGTCTGCTACTAAAATAGAGACGTATGTTTAAATATCTTTGGCTAATTTTGGTTGATTTATATTATTTATTCTGTGCATTAGAGTATGATTAATGAGTTACAAGTGATTGTAGATTTATAGGTATTGTATGGAATTATTTCTAACGCAAGCAGACACCGGTGATCTAGAAATTCTGAAATGATCATTGTAATATGTATATATGTGCTTAAAGAAATATATGTAAACCTGATGAACAATGTTAAGATTATCTGCGATGATGACGAGTTGAGAGATCACTCTGATTAGATTTCTATATAGCTATGTAACACAATGATGCACAGTGAATGAGATAAATAGGGAGAGACGATTAATATCATTTAGATGCGTGACTTCAGGAACCAAGTGTGCGCATGGACATATACAGTAACGATAGAGGCGTATATATTTTGATTAAATAAACTTTGTCTAATTGTCATTATAGCAGTATAACTTTATAGAGCATTTTTTTTGCAATTGAATGTTGTATGGTTGTAGAAACTGTCCTAATGTGATATAGAAATTTGCTTTTTTAGCCATAACTCGATCGTGTTAATTCTAGAAAGCGACATCACCTACCTTTGAATTATGAAATACACGTAAATAATAAAAGAATCCATTATTTATGTGATAATGAATCGTGTGATAATAACATTTGATTTATTTGGTACACTTGTTGTTCCTCGCCACTCTGTGAAGAATGTTTATTCTAGCTTTTTGAAGAGGAAATTACCGGACAATTATGATATGCAGTTTCTTGAAAATTTTCGTAAACTTGATAAAATATACCCTAATACGGGAAGAAATTCTATAGGGTATAGAGAATGGTATAAAGAATTGATGAGGAGAACAATTGAGGGTCTTAGTGAGAAAGAGGCTAATTCTCTTGTTGATTTCTTTTCTACTAAGGAAGCATGGAAATCATTAAATACCGCTAGTGCCACTCTAGCAAAGCTTGAAAGAATGGAAAACGTTAAAGCTGGAGTATTGTCTAATATGGACCCTAGAGCTCATGATATACTTAAGCATTCAAAATTGGGGCCATTTGAAGCCGGAATATTTTTGAGTTACGAAACGGGATATACAAAGCCAGATATTAGGAGTTTTTTAAATATATCAAAGAGAGATGTTGATGCAAAGTATATACATGTTGGTGATGAGATTAGTAAAGACGTTAAACCTGCTTTATTAGCAGGATGGACAGCAGTACATTTGGACCCTGAATGTAAAAAGAGGTCTAGTGTAAGTAGGATATCAGATGATGTTGAATTAGAGGGAAAAGAGTATCATATTATCAATAGAGTTGATGGTATATTTGACGTTCTTGATAAGGTGATCAGAGATAGCAAGTTAAATGGTGTTGAGGAGTAGATAAAGAGCGTACATTGTGTATCTAATGAGTGTAAATTGCATATATAATGAGTACATATAAATACCAAGAAGAGTATTGAGGTGTATACTACTTCGTTTCTTGAATACAGTATACTTTAACAATGCAAAAGAATAGCTATTTAATTGAAGGAGAAGATATTGATAACAAATTGTCAATTGCAATGGACGAATTAAACTTCAGAAATAAAGCAACTTATAAAAGTGGAGACGCCTTACATTTCGACACGACATCAAAAATTACAAACAATGGTAATGAGATTAGAATTGAAGGATTCCCACTTCTTTCAAGACCAGATTCTGAAGATTTTTTCTTTGATACTGATACTACACTTTTAGGTAAAGAGAATCTTGCAGAATGGAAACAAAAGGTTATTAGGACATTAGATGCACTCGGACTTAAAAGGACCATTGAACAAGAACACTGTCCTGCAGATATGAATTTAGAAGTTTGGACACAAAGGAATAGTCTTGCATCCTTACATATCCTTATTTCTATTGATGCAAAATATGCCAAATACGTTGAAGGTCTTACAAGTGCTAAATGTATTATGGATACATTAATTAAAAGATGTGAACAAGATATGTGAATGGTCACTTGATCTTCAAAGATCTTTAAGATCTACAATCTTAGATCTATTTATGACACTCAAGCGCGCTTTGTACGCCTTAGAGTAACGAAATAACTGTATTCCCGTATAGTTATTTTTGTATCTTTTTATACGGTATTTCTTAAGATATTTCATATATGGGATAAATAATTTTGGATAGGTATCTTAACGATATCGTCATCGATTTTGAAAGGTTTAATTAAACTCTATTTCTGAGTCTAATTTGTTTGACATTTTGCTATTATGACCTATAAAGCATCCATTTGTTAACCAATTCTGACGATATTTCACATATTAAAAGATTACATTAATCAAATAATTCTATCCAATTTTCTATCCAAAACTCCGCATTTCTGTTGTTTTATATCTCGTATTATTTTCACTTTGTAAATTTATCATCTCTATAAATAGATCTTTTTAACGTACCCTCAACCCTCGTAAAGTCTAAAATTCCTGCACGCTAATTGGTAAATTACCCTCTTCCTTTCATACATTCGCGATAAAGCGTCAACATAAATACAACCTTCTTCTTTCTTTCTTATATATTTCCCCTTTCATTCTTTACATTTTGAAAAGTTTTCTTTTGTTCTTTGTACACTTGTTATTTGTGTATATATAAATATTGAACCTTTTCCCTGTTGTACTACAAGGGAGAACTTAATCTTACTTTCGATAGCACCCTTGTTTCTTTATCGAAGTATAGATTTTGCTTACTTTCAGGCTGTGTATACATTTTTTCAGTAAATTTGTTACTCTTTTTTGCTTCAAATTTTATTTCCTTTTTGACCTGTCAAAATAAGAAACTTTTTATTTACATTCATTTTAACAAAAAGAGGATTGTTCGTTTTCTGCACGTAAGAACGTTTGGTTTTTTTAGTAGTTAAGCGCTTACTTATTTTTTACTTTTAAAGGGGTCCCTTTTATTTAATTTTTTATTATCGATTTTTCGCGTATTAAAATCGATATTTTTTACTAAACTTTTAAAGATTTAAGGGTTCTCTACTCATTACGAACCTTTGATTGTGTCTCTATTACGTATCTTAACTACGTTTCTATTTCATCCATTACATATCTTGGATATCATCAAAACCATATCAAAATGAAAATAGATAGTTTCTTACTTTCCACAATTACACTTTTCACCTCTCTTTGCTCTGCATTGAATATCGATATAGAATCTGATGATTCTATTAGAAATGCATGTAACACATACGCCCGTGGTTTAATGGACTACTATAATGGTCTTGATTATGGTGGAACTCCAGGTATGTTTGTTTCACCCTACTACTGGTGGCAAGCTGGTGGTGCTTGGGGATCTATGATTGATTTTTGGTATTATACCGGTAACGACACTTACAATGACATTGTCAAGCAGGCTCTTCTTTACCAAGTAGGTGATGGTTGGGACTATATGCCAGCTAATCAAACAGTTACTGAAGGTAATGATGATCAAGCATTTTGGGGAATTGCAGTAATGGCAGCAGCAGAACGAAATTTCAGTAATCCAGACCCAGACCAACCTCAATGGCTTTACCTTGCACAGGCTGTATATAATACTATGAAAAGTCGTTGGGATAATGCCACTTGTGGAGGTGGACTTCGTTGGCAAATTTTCTCTTTCAATAATGGTTACAATTACAAGAATTCTATTTCTAATGCTGGTTTATTCCATATAGCAGCACGTCTAGCAAGGTACACTAGAAATGATTCGTATGTTGATACAGCTACAATGGTTATTAATTGGATGGCAGAGACAGGTTTATTTGTACCGGAAACAGGTACGGTTTATGATGGTGCAAATGTTGAAGATAATTGTACAGATGTGAATCTTGTACAATGGACGTACAATATTGGTATGATGATGTCAGGATGTGCGTACCTTTATAATTATACCGAAGATTCTACATGGCTTACATATATTAATGCATTTTTACAGGACTCAGAGCTGTTTTTCCCTAACAATATTATGACGGAAGTGGCATGTCAAAATCGAGGATCATGTAATACTGATCAAAAATCATTTAGAGCATATTATTCAAGATTCTTAGGAGATACATATCAATTAGTACCTCCATCAAGAGATACAATTTTGCCTTGGTTACAAGCGTCAGCACAAGGAGCAGCTGGACAATGTTCTGGTGGATCAGATGGAGTTACATGCGGTATTCTTTGGAATCAAACAGAATGGGATGGTACATGGGGTTTGGGACAACAGATGTCAGCATTAGAAGTTACACAAAATTTACTTATGCCACTTTCAGCACCTCCACTTACAGCAGATACAGGTGCTTCATCTACTGGTGATTATAATGCAGGTACACAAGAACGTGATCAAAATGGTGTTCCACTTAAGCCATCAACAACAGCTGATAAAGTTGGTGCAGGTATTTTAACATCAGGTGTATTGGTTATTTTACTTGGTGGATTCTGGTGGATGGTCATGTAATAATATCTATCATTAATAAGAAATGACGAGAAGTTGATCTCTCAATATCATGTTACATGATTCATGTATCATATCATGCCTATCTCTATACTCGTATTCGGTTATGTATATTTATCACTATTTATGTGTCTATTCATATATCCATCAGTATATGTCGGCTAAGGACCGCCTTACCCCACATTTAGCCTAGCACACTTCACCATTTACTCCAACCTATCTAAACCATTCAAAGCCGATAAAGGGAAAAACCTTTACTTTTTGTAGAAAAATTGTAAATAAATATGAGACGATTTGCAACACAATTACTTTCATCAACAATTAAGAAAAATTACAGTATGGCAGCAAATTTGAAAAAGAAAGAAGGTATTACCCTTAGTTCATCTCTTGTACTCCTCGATAAGTATAATAGATTGTTATTAGTATCACGTCCTTCATCAGGTACGTACGCTTTAGCATGTGTATTTCCTGGTGGAGCTATTGATCCTGAAGATATAGATAATGAATATGCTGCATTACGTGAAACTTATGAGGAAACAGGTATAATGTTAAGTACAAGCAAATCTGGTGAAGTTATTGCTACATATGATCATGATCAAGCACTACCTTATCAACAAGCAGCAGAAGTAGCAGGTGTTGATCATAGGACTATTTCGAAAAGTCTTCTACCATTTAGTACTTGGATTACACCTATTTCTATGCCACGCAGGTTCCGTACTACATTCTTTGTTGTGAAGGTTAATGAGATATTAGATGTTAATGGAAAACCTGCAGTAAGTGATGATGGTGTTATGCCTGTTCCAAGACTTGCAGGAGGTGAAGCAACACAGTTAAAATGGATTACTGCTGAAGATACTTTGAAAGATTTTGAAAGTGGTAAAATTATACTGTTCCCACCACAATTCTATATAGCACATTATCTACAAAATTTTGGAGTTGAGAAGTCATCTGAAATGATGGGATTGCGTGTAATTAGTCCTATTCCAAAGCCTGTAAAAGGTAAAAAGGGAGAGATTGTAATGGATTGGGGATCAGGAGAGAGTGGATATGTTAAACAAGGTAAGGGAGGACCAAGATCGATTAGATATATTAAGGACAGTAAGTTGTAGTCATGTATGTGGCATACATAACATGAGCCAAAAATGTGACTGATAGTACGTATTAAATACATACATAAATGTGGCTTATATCAGACAATATGAGTCTCTTATCCTACTCATAGTAATGTGGCTGATAAACTATGCAAGTACATCACTTCTACTCAAATGTGGCTGATACTATAATGCACATCTACATTCCTCATAACTTAATCTCTTTAATATAACCTCGCTACTACCGATACTCGCGCCAAATATAAATTAATGAGTCACCTATTCGCCGGATTTTCGGCCTCGGTGAACGCGCCTATTTTGAATGGTTGTAATTTTATGTTCGCCGTAGACTAAACTAATCATCGATCGACTGACTTATACTAGTACAGCTTAAAAGTAGATCACCAGTTCACTCAAATTAGTGCTTGTATATAAGCAAGCCAATAATCCGTTCAAGGGTTTGATTTTCACTAAAACTTTTACTATCTTAAAAATGGCCAAAAGTCTCATTGTACGTCCACTTGGAATCTTCGATCAAGACAAAGCAACAAGAATCTTTTATGATGCATTTGAAACAATGGATCTAGGTAGATTCTCTCATGGTAATGATGCTTACTTTCAAGGTAAACTTGTACCAGGTTTAATCCCTAAAGATCTCTCAAAGCGTGAATTGTGTGCTGTAGAATGGTTAAGACATTACTACACATATAAGGGTGATTTAAAATTTCATCTCGATAGAAACGTTGTACAATTAGGTGCATTTGATGTTGAAACAAATGAACTCCTCGGCTATGCTGAATGGAATTGTCCAAAACAACCTGCCCCTTGGTATTACCCTTTCAATTATACTGTCAAGGCTTTATACATATACAGTTATTTTGCAGTGTATGATATTGTAGCATTGTTCAAGTATTACAGTTCCAAAAGGGTTCGTGAGACATACACTAAGCTTGCAGAACATGGTACAACATTTGATAATAATATGTATGCAGGTAGAAATGGATTCTGTAATCAACTTGGGTTCCCAACTGATATGACAAGTGTATATTATTTACATAGGCTTGCGGTCAATCCTAGATCACAAAAGAGAGGTGCAGGTAGAGCACTTGTTGAGTATGGACTGAAATTAGCAGATAATGCTAAAACCATGTCAATACTTGAAGCAAGTAGTGAAGGAAAGCCATTGTATGAGAAGCTTGGATATATTTCTGCGGGGATTATTAATAATGATTCGAAGGGTAGATTCACTACTGATTTTATGTACAGACGTGCGCAACAATAACAATTGTCAGAAATAGCTGTTGTGGATAATAAACATTGTAGCAATGGTTATATTATCTTGTACTATGATATAAACACCAGTTAAACAGTCGACTCTCTAGAATGCTAAAATATAGCAATTGCATTTGGAGGAGTTGATACACCAGTCATTTCAGGAAGTGGTGCAGACGTTAAAAAGAACGTCCAACGATTATACTTCTTACACATATCTGAAAGTCCTTCAAGATCAAACATTTCACCAATTGGTAAACCCCATCCTGCTAATACATGTTCATGAAGAAACCATTGAGGATTAAGCGGTGGGTAGACTTCCCAGGAAATTGCATCACTTGCAATTGCACTGAATTGTGAATCCCATAACCATTCTAATACTTTTTCTGTTTGTTCAACTCCTGCATGTAATGGATTCTTATTATTAGCATAGTCTTGTTTCATTTGATCTGTGAATACATTGTCCCATTCATGTGTTACACCCATCCTTACAAACAAGATATCTCCTGTTTGAAACTTAATATTACATTCCTTTGCAATTTCTAATAAGTCACTTAATTTAGCTGCATGCTGACTAAACGCTGTATACTTAATACCCTTCCTTTGTGCCCAAGAATAATAATCAAGAAGTACTCCTCTACCTACAATACCCTTTTTCGCCCAGTGTCCAATTCCAATGCGACCGTTATTTGGATCAACAATTTCCTTTGAACTTGTACCTCCATACCATACAATTCCTTCATCCACAGTAGTATCTTTTTGACTGAAATGTCTAAATCCATCCCATTGTGAACTTTGTTGAGGGTTCATATGGTATTCATCATCGAATGCTCCAGGTAAAGAAAGAGGAACAACAGCATGTTTGTAAGGAAGTCTTCCAAAGGCTACATATTCCAATTTTTTAAGATCCCAACCAAGAGAGACTCTATCACCAGTTTGAATCTCATCTTTAGCTTTTTTTACGACTTCTTCGGTAAGTAGATTCAATTTACCGAGTCCTTCTTCGTATGAACCAGGACTGCCCCAAATCCACTGACGGCCAGGTGTTTTTAATTGCTTGTAAGGTACAAAATCAGGTAATGACATTTTGTATAGAAAGATAAGAGACAACTAACCGGTAGTTGTTTATATAAGATGGCTACCCCACAATCTCTAAATCAAAGAGTTGGTGATATCGATGAACGCCGTAATGACCCACATTTGAAGTCCGCTATTACCTCCGGAAGAAAATAAGGTTAGTGTATATTATTTTAATGAAACTGTCAGACAGTAAGAGACTTGTATTTCGAAGTTATTCCGTACATTCAACTACGATAGGATATTTCATGTACCCAACATTACAAAAGACTCATATAATCATATATAAATATACCCAATAATACTTTAATAGAGCTGACGGTAACCGATAGAAACACAATATAAATAGATAGATATTCCTTATTTCTCATTATCTTCTACATTCTCAATTGCAGCTTTTTCATCTTCAGGAAGATGCATAACATCAACACTTTTAAGGAATTGATCTAATTGTTCACGTTGTTCAATTGAAACATCATTGATGTGAACAGCAACATCATCACCAAACTGTGCATTGATCTCTTCAAGAGATAAAGCTGCAGTTTCAGGGAAATAAAAGTAAATAACTGGTATAAACAAAGCAGACCAGATAATAATAACCAAATAGTATTTCCAACCAATATTTGCAAATCCAATAGGTGCTGTTTGTAATAAAATTAAGGCTGAAGCAAACTGTCCAAATAATGAGAATCCCATACCAATAGATCTCATCTCTGTAGGGAAAATCTCAGACACATAAATGTACATAGTAGTATCGCAGAACATACCTTGCATTAAAAGGTACAAAAACAAAAACAAAATGGCAAACCCGTTACCTACTTTGTTATCAGTGTCTGCAAATTGTGCTACAAGGGCTGCTTCAATAGATACTGTAACAACAATACCTGCAAAACCAGTCATATACATACCTCTACGACTATTAACTTTGTCGTGAAGATAAGCACCAATAGGATTCCAAATAGCAGCAGTAGTAAGCCAGACAGCAGCTAAGAGAAGAGGCATATAACCAGTTTGACCAAGATTCTGATAAAGAATTACTTGATAATTGTTTACAACTAAAGGACCACCAAATTCTGCACCCCATTGTGTTAAAAATCCAACAATCATTCTCTTTCGGTAACTGGGACGTTTAAAAACTGCTTTCCAAATACCGCCACCTGATTGTTGTAACTTATGACGATCCATAAGGATTTGTTCACGAACTTGATAGAACTCTTCCTTAATAAGCACATCATTAGGGTCATGGTTTTTGTCAACTCTGAGTTTGTAAAGAATTTTATAACCTTCTTCAATTTTGTCCTTTTGTACACACCATCTAGGTGATTCAGGGATGAATTCAGTACCAATAAGAAGAAGAAGAGAAGGAATAATTTGTACGGCTAATGGGAAACGCCACGCAAATGACTCATTTACTTCAGTGGCGAAATAACACGCAAATCCAAGCCATGCAGAAATCATATAACCAAATACTAAAAAGATAGGATGGTGGCCTACGATCCAACCACGAGCATGTGGAGAAGCCATTTCAGACATATACATTGGCGTTACAGTTACAAGAATACCAATACCTAAACCACAAAGAAAACGACCAGCTTGAAACATAGCAAGAGTTGCACCACCTGTTTGAAGAGCAGCACCAAGAAGTGTGAAAAATGAACCAATTTGAATATTTCTTCTACGACCTAGCCAATCACCAAAGAACATCATCCAAAGACAACCAACAGCACCACCTGCAGAAAATAATCCATTTGCAGTAGCAATAGTATCGGTTGTTTTACCTTCATATCCTGGTTCTCCGGCCATAGGTAAATCAAACGCAGTATACCAGCCTGGTTGACCAATTGTTGAACCGATTATAGAAGCGCAATAACCATAACAAAATGAACCTAATGCAACGAAGACATTTACTCTTTTCATATAACCATTAGTCTTTTGGTTAGCAGCAAGTACAGCGACTTCGACATCGCTGCCACTGTTTACAATATCCTCACTCATATTTTTAAGTTTTATGTGCGATAACAAAACGTGCGATAACGAGAAAATGGGTTACTTTTATAATCACAAGATTCGGCAAAAAAGAGAACCAACAAACGCAATGAAACGATAAAGCGGGGGTGTTATATCACAAATTTTGTGGTAAAAGGTACACAAAGGCAATGTAAAGGAGTAAGAGAGAAAAAATTTCGAAGAGAACGCTTTACCCCAGATCTGGAAGAACTTCGAAGTTATATCGATTTCTTTAAAGTTTAATTAAAATTTACCGTCCGTACCTTCCTTTTTCGAAATATTCCCCCACGTTACTTCATACGGTAATCTGTATATAAATGGAATGTAGCTATATCGGTACTGTGGTTAACGTACTGATTAGATAGTGATGGTCTGGATGTAGACATGCTCATAAATGTGGATGTAGACATTCTGGTAAATGTTCATGTTCACGTAAACCAGATATACCCGAGAATCTATCCTAACCGTACCTTAAAGAACTCTAGTATCCCGATATTACAATAGCCGTCAAAATTTGACATTTACTCACATTCGGACTCCGGTATTGATTCCACTTCTTATGCTATAGAATAAATAATGCGGGGTATACAGAAATGACTCTCGCCACAACACCCTGTATTCATTCACTATGGAAAACTGTTAACAGTCATTCCGCCCCTCGTCCTATTGCCATTATAACCGTCACCTTTACTCACTATATCTCCCAGCTTAACAAATTTCAACTATAAAATGTCTGAAATCCTAACGGTTTAAACTAGTTACATAAAGGAGTTTTAAAGTGGGTAAAAATTGTTAAATTGTAATAGAAGTTTATCGATTTCGCAATATAATAAGGTTTGAATTTTTCCTTTTAATGAACTGTATTTTAAATATTACTGTGGGGAAATCCGATTATAAATTTATATATATTACTCGGTTATATCAGTTTCCGCGCGTTTTTATTCATTCAAATTTATTAAATAATAATATATTGATTTTCTAGTTTTTCATCATATAAATATTTATGATATTTAATATATCTATGTCTCTTAAATTACTTCTGGAAATATACGACTTGTTCGAAAAAAGATTTTGGGTTAGCTAAATTAAACTCTATTCTGAATGGTTGTTCCGTAAGTCTTAAACCATCCCAATTAGGAAAGTAGTCATGTAAATTCTATATTTTAATAGCAGTATATATCATTGTATAGTGTTAGTTCTATCACGTAGGATTAGGTTTTTGCGTGACAGCAACTCTCACTGGTTTGTTATTGACAATAGCTAACGAGTAAGATACTCCTTCCTGAGGATCATTATCAGGATTGTTGTTTTCGTTCTTCTCTTTGTTTTCATTAGACTTCTCTGAGTTCTGTGATGACTCTTGTGGCTCTTGTGACTGTTCAGACTTGACTTCAGAGTTCTGTGATGAGTCTGATTTACTTTCAGAATTCTCAGAGTTTTGTGATTTATCATCTCCTTTATCAGAACTCTCATTCTTCTCCTTATTCTCATCATTCTTCTCCTCCTCCTTCTCCTTCTTTGGAGCAGGATCATACTTACCAGCATAATACCTCTCACGTCTCTTCTTATACTCTTCGGGATCTTCATTTATGGGATCTAGAAAAGGCGCTCTAGTATTAAGCACAGATTGCGTACGTGAATATGACTTAGTTGGTTCTGGTCCATTAGTAACAGTTGCAGGATTCTTACCATTTCGTCTCTTCGCCCAATACTCCTTTAACTCGCCAACAGGATCAAACTCTTTAGGATGTTTAGCATTCTTATCACCAGACTTAATTCTTTTGGATATCTCATCCCATTCTCTAGCTTCAGTACGATACTTTTCCTTCTCCTCGTCAGTTAATTGTCTGTATCCTGGTAATACATGTTTATCAGTCCAAGCTCTAAAGAAACTGTCAGCACATGTACTTGCTACCCAACAACCAGCTACATGCACAAGGAAATCGCCATCAACGTATCCATGATCTCTATAACCAACAAAGAAAGCATTCAACATTCTTTGAGATACAATTCCAACATGACGTTGAATATGGGGAAACATTAAAATGACATAATTAAGCAAAGCTTGTTCATGTAATTCCCACAAATCCCAAATAGGATCATCCCACATTTCCAATAACCATCTACCGAATTCATTATTTCTAATTAAGAAAGAACCAGTGTTCATACCTTCATGATCATTAGAAATAATAAAGTCAATATTCTCTATTTGAACGTCTCCACGATCAGGATATTTCATAGGTAAATATCTAATACCATTATCCATCCACCTATGACCATAAAACAATCTTTTAGAAAGAGCTTGAGGATTTAATAAAAACCCTGCTAAGTCGTATAAAGGATTCATAATTACAATATCTGAATCCATAAAGAAGATCCATTCAGCTTCAGGATGTTCATTCATAGCTTTTCTAATTGCAGGTAATTTTCCCCAAACGGGATGTCTTCCTCTTAGATCGAATTCAGATATATTCACATACATATAAGTATAACCGTGGTAAGCACAATATTCTTCTCTATTTTGAGTGATACGTTCATATAGATTTGGAATAGCGCCATTATTGCCACCAAAATCAGAAGCAGTTAACATAAGGATCTTCTCACCTTTTGGTTCAGGCTTTTCAATACGATCTTTCTCTTCGCCTGGATTAGCATAAACGGGAATCATATCATATCGATCTTCAGTTAATGAAGTCTTACTCTTTGCAGCTTCTTCTTCAATTGATTTTTGATACTCGTAATTTTGAACCTGTTTTTCTAATTCCTTATAAAAATTGAACGCAATTTGGAATTCATAGGTCAAGTCAAAGCTTCTAGCTTCTGGAATATCAGTCTGTCTATAGTATACAGTTTGTGTTGGGAATTCAAGTAAATTGTCTTTCCAAGGACTATGTGAAGGAATACTTTCAAGCAATAAGTCATCTGTATTAGCGTTTTCGTCGGTGTTAGGCTTATCGTTGGTGCTATCGTTTGAATTATCAGGCAGTTGTTGCTCATCTTTGTCGCTCTGCGGCAAATGATTCTGTAGTTTATCTTTGACTGCTTTGATTGTAGCTGGTGATACATCCGACATATTCTTGAATAGTTCTGGTGAATTATCATCGACTAAGAAATGAATCAGTTTCAATATACCTAAGATAAGTATAATGAGGATGAAAGTACGCCTTGAGAATTTAGGAGGGCGTATCATCATCATTGTGAATGCAAGGGAGAAGTATTATAATTTAAAAGAGACACTGTGAAAAGGACTATGGGATATATAGAATCAGATTAAATAACACGTTGAATGTGTAAAATAGACACGCTGAATTAAGAGATGATAAAAGTAATACACGATGAACTGAGACACGTCAAATTGTAAGACACGCTCAATGTCACAATTCGATCGATAATATATCGACAATTTCTTCGATTATAAAATCCAACAACAAAGAAAAAGTCGAATTTATGTCTTTAATCGAATTTCGCAAGAAAGGTGTACAAAAATGAAAAAAGACACCTACAAATTAACTGCCAAAGGTAGAATTTCTTTCACTTTCTAGGGTATTTTTTCTTTAAAAATGTCAAATTAAAAGGACCCTTTAATCCTTTTTTTCATCAACGTAGAATACGCGAAAGTATGCGATAAGAGGAAGTGAAAAACAGAAAAATGAATGAAATTCTTTGTGTTAAAAAGAAAAAAAAGAAATACAAGAAAGAGAAAGACAGGGGAAACGAGTAGAACGATTACAACGCCAATTATGTAATAGTAAAAAAGACGACTCCGGAGCTGGAGTAGACTGCCATTTTGACAGTTCAGTCCTAATTGGGATAAAGTTAAGGTTTTTAATTAAGTAATAAGGTTTAAAGCTTATATGCACTTTATACACTGTAA